>JAVXUL010032409.1:0-26444 GCA_035590515.1 Trichilia minutiflora
TTTAATATTATAGGATAATATCTAATAATTAAATTATGTTAATTTTCATAATTTTTTGGTTCCACCAATAAGGGTGAGGCAAAGTAATAAGTTTTGATTGAATGTTACAAAAGTGGATTTGAATATTTGGATAGTTGGCTTCCACTCCCGTAGCCTGCTTCTCCTTCAATTGAAAATCAATTTTTGCTTGCTTTAACCTTAGTCTTTGGGTGCTGGAACAGGCAGAAAACACAAAAAGGGAAGAAAGCATTGTTGTTGAAAATAAAAGAGAGAAAAGAGAGGGAGAGGATAAAGGGTTATGGTTTCCTAAAGTTGTCAAGTAGTTTGTTTGCATCTTTCCTCTTTTCTCCACTCTATCATCTATTAGTTAGGAACCATCTTCATCTCCATTGGTTTGTGGATACCTTTGGAGGCCAAAAGAAAAGTTTGAGCATAAAGAAAGCAAGGTATAAGTTATACATCCTTGTATATATGTGAAAATTTGAAAAATATATGCATAATTGTTTCCATGATCTTGGCTGTATTCTCTTTGGTTTTCTCCTTTTAATAAACACCCATAGTTACAAAATACAGCAAAAATCAAGTTTGCTTTAGAAGAAGGCAGGTTCCCAACAATTTCATTAGGAGAGAGCTGGTTATGGGAAAATGAAATAAGAAAGAGATGTTTTCATGATTGTTTGTAGCTGGAGAGCAATGGGATTGACTTTTGCTTTAGAAGAAGGCAGGTTCCCAACTATTTCATTAGAAGAGAGCGGGTTAGGGGAAAATGAAACAAGAAAGAAATGTTTTCACGATTGGTTGTAGCTACAGAGCAATGGAAAGTGCTTGAAGGCAGGTTTCCAACAATTTCATTAGGAGAGACCGTTGGGAGAGACCGGGTTAGGGGAAAATGAAACAAGAAAGAGATGTTTTCATGATTGGTTGAAGCTGCAGAGCAATGGGAAGTGCTTCGCCTGCTGTGGTGGTGGCTGGTGTTTCATCTTCACCGGAGGCAGCAGCTGCTACTTGTTTAACTCGACAATCGTTTCCAACTCCATCTCCTTGCTCTTTTTCAGTTACCTCCACCAGGTGGAGCGCCAGACCTTCCATTCATTTTTCTAATCTTCTTCTTAGATTTCTGGTACTTCTTTCCTCCTTTGTCTCTGCTCTCTCACTTTCACTAGGTGGCTCTGGCTCAAAGAAGAAGCACAGTCAACAACAAACACCGCCTTTGAGCTTCCAGAGTTTATGTAGGCCTACCTAGGTGAAATATTTCATCACCAGTACCAAAATTTTTCTTTTTGTTCCTTTTTCTTGAATAGGGAATTTTAGTTATTTCTTACAGTTCTTCGGGGAAAAATTTATTTCTTACAGTACGTCAATTACTAGCTTTTTGTGCACATTCATGTATATAGGTCGTGCTTCATATAGTCAACACTTTGGCCTTTGCATACTCTTCTTTCCATCTCTTTAAAGGCATTTGTGACGTTGCCTCCAGAGGCATTCTGACATCAGACATGATCTCTGACTATGTGTAGATTGTGGAGACCATGCAATCCATATTATCCGCTCTGTTTCTTTCTTTTTGTTTGCCTTCCTATGTGTTCATTGAATTTTTAACATCTTTGGATAAAGGCTAATTTTTTTACTCATATCAACATGTTACAGTTGGTATACTACCATCTCATTTCATTTTGACATTTTCTTCGGTGGCAATACCAGTAATTCAACACGGACCTTCCATCTGGAAGGCAGCCATCATCTCCACTACTATGTCCTTTCTAACTTGTCTTTGCAGCTCGTGCTCTTCTATCAGGCTACAAACTTTGCAAGAGAATCATCTGGTGATACTTCATGTTGCTTGCTTCTGCAAATCCAAGTCTTCTGGTGATACTCCATGTTGCTTGTTTCTCAAACATCTCTACTTCAGGAGATAATAATAGTAGGGAAAGCGGAAAGTCTAATGTCTTTTCTTATTCTCCGTCTTCTTTATTCCCTTCTCTGTCTTTCTCCTCGGACAGAGATCTATTGTGTCGTGTCTCCAGTAAGATAAAACGTTGGATTCAAATTTCAAAACAACTTAAGTAGCGTCAAATGTGAATTCTCAATCCATAAAAAATCTATTTACATCTGCTCAAACATCAACTTCAGCTGCCAAAGGAAAGTAGTAAAAGCATATGTTAATATTTCATAAATAATTGAAAATCATAAGCCATCATGACAGTAATACAACATTTGTAATCCTATTTCAACCTGCATAATTGGTATTCCTAAAAAGATTTCAAACTTATTACAGATAGATATATAAATAATAAATGCTTCACCATTACAATCATTGACTGATTAAGAGATATTCTACTCATCTAGTGGGAGACAAACAAAACCAGGGAACTCAGTCAGTTTGCCAATGATGGTCTGGAAAAGAATGCATCACCTGACAGTTTCTAAAGACTTCTCTTCTTCTTTGCTCACAAGCTTGCCCTCAGTGAACTCGCAAGCCTGAATAGGAACCCCAAGCCTCTTTTGCAGCTTCTTTACAACAAATACTTCTGCTTCCTCACATATGGTTACCACAGTGCCCTTCCTGCCGAGCCGTCCTGTTCGACCAGCTCGATGAGCATAGTGAATGGAGTCTGTTGGTAGGTCTAAATTTACCACAAGATCACACTCAGCCACATCCAAACCCCTTGCTGAGAGTTCATTCGTCACTAGAACTCTCACCTCTCCGTTCTTAAATTTTTTCAAAGTTGTCGATCTAGCAAGCTTGCCAAGATCTCCATGCAGCTCAGCTGCTTTTATCCCACGAGCTTCTAGCTTGAACACAGCATCTTTTAGCTGTTTTGTATGGTTCATGAAGGCTAACACAGACTTGGCCTCAAGTGCATGAACACATCTTCTCAAGGTATCAACCTTATGTTGCAACTTTGTAACACAATAGTAATGTTTCAAGGAGGGAGGTAGAGTCAGCTCGACTGCCTGAGCCTGCAAATTTGTGTTTGTGCTTGAACTAGACCTTGGCCCTGATAAATTTACTGGTCCAGAGACGGTAATAGATTCAAGTGGGACAACTCTTTTTGCTTGAACAAGGAGTGGGTCATGTCCCCAGCTTCTAGCCGCTCTTATCACAGAAAATGGCACTGTTGCAGAGACCATAATAGTCTGACGTTCAGACTGCCTGACAAGCAAGCCTTTAGCTTCATGTGGATTTGCACCTGATCTCCTCCCTACATGCTCCAATATCCGGTGCATGGACTCCCGAAAATTAAAAGATAAGAGCTCATCAATTTCATCCAATACCAGAAAATGACAAGCATGGGTGTGCAGCTTCCCAGTTGCACTAATCTCTGCGATACGGCCAGGTGTCCCAACAATAATTGCTGGTTTGTTTTTCTTGAGAGCTTCTTCCTGCCTTGATCGGTTAGCACCCCCTACAAGTTGCTGAACAACTTTCTTGTCTGAAGGTCCTAGCAGCTTCTCAATCTCCCTCACAATTTGCATTGCCAGCTCTCTGGAAGGAGCTACAATTACTACTTCAATATCCATTTTCTTCACAGATTCACTACCACCATTGGAAGATTTATCCTTCAGTGGGCCCACTCGAGATAGTATGGGAAGGAGATACGCCAATGTCTTTCCTGAACCAGTATAGGACTGAATCACAACATCACGATTCTTGAGAATTGTAGGAATTGCTGCAGACTGAACATCAGTTGGACCCTTGAAACCTTCCCCCTCTAACCTCTCAAGCAATAGAGGTGGGAGTCCAAGCTCTGAAAATGAGTTAGCAGCAAAAGGAGCTGACTCTGTCTCAAGCGATTGTTTTGCCCTAACAGCTTTGGTCTCACTGCTGCTAACTACTTTCAGTTTAGTTATGGGGACTTCAATAGAAGGACTCTGATTCTCATGTCTGTTCAATTTACTTTTCTTTTTTGTATCATACTCACTCTTGAATCGGAGACTTGCAAGAGTAAGCGGTTCACGATGACAACTAACTTGACTAAAGAAACATACAGGACTGTGGCACCAAGCCCTCCTAGAAACACATGATAACTTATGGAAAGGTAATGACTTCTCGACAAGGAGAAGCAATCGAGTTGAAATTAGAGCTGGCATCTTTGGAGCTTTCTACGCTGATAATGGAACAACCCTCCCACAACAGCTCGCCCTGTAAAATGGGAAAATCAGCCGCAAATGAAAAGCTATTGAAGCATAAATCGCATTATTTCCTCAAGCTGTAATTTTAAATGCATAAAAACAAGTAAATAAGAGTCAGGATCAGAGTGATGGAAACATTGATGGTATCTTCAGCTTTTATGCATGCAAAAGTAAAAAATACCCAACAAGTACAGTACCGCTATGACAACAGATTAATAATAATAAAATGTCCCTCTGATTATGATGTTTTAGTCCTTGTTCATGTGTCATAAAATTTTCAGCATCCCTAACAAAACCTTTTCTTCCAAAATAAAAGCCTAACCTTATACAGGGAATCGACCCTAATGTTCACAAAGTATACAATGTATAAACGCCCTATTCCGGAATAACGAACCAGGCATTTGCTGAGATTCATTGCCAGACAATATTGATATTCAAAAAGGAAATTCAAAATCGAATTCTTAAAATTTCATAAAACCGTCATTCTCGATGCTCGAACCTAATTTTCAAATGTCTAAATTATTTAAAATCTTATTACTCATCTCCTTACAAGAAAATCAAGAGACAAAACCATTTTCATATTGGTTGAGGCATTTTGTCAAACAGACAGGGTCCATAACTTCAACACAAAAATGCGCCCCGCAAACAACCAAGGCAGAGAAATTGGATGCAAATGGACAAGCACTTCAGAATGAAACAAGAGGAAAAAAAATTTTATATACGTTAATAAGAAATAACATACGAACCCAATTTAGGTTGTTGCGCGTTCAGCGGAAAGGAAAGGCTGATTGATACAGTAGCTCGCACGCATGAATAAATAATAAATAAGGAGAACTAACGACGTCGTTTATTTTGCTTTCCAAACCTGACATACATAACGCGGCATCTATTATCTGTCAATGTCCTTTGTCTAAATTCAGCACTGTGACAGCATCCCTCTTTTGTCTATCCTGTTCGTCTTTAATGAGACTCACGTTTACCAAACAATCAAATTGACAAAAATGATTATATTTGGACACGAAATCTTAAAATTGATCTGATTTTTAAAAAAATATTTTTTAATTTAATTAAAAATACTTATTTTAAATTATTTTATCTTTAATTATAATAAAATCAAATTACCTGCCTGTCACTCTCTCACTAATGATCAAACATAACAAATGATTTTCATATTTAAACATTTCTTTCTCCGATTCATTTCTAGCAATAGAGTGAATGAAATAAAGGTATAACCTATGAATTTTTTATTCCTTTATTAATTAAGTTTTATATTAATCAAAAGTTTTGAATTAAAAATCAAATAAATATATATAATGATTGTTTTAATACAGTATAAACTAAAAAAAAATGAGAATATGATTTAGATATTATTAATATATTAATTTAATTTTTAATCAAAAATAATTAATATGTTATTTTTTAACTAAAATGGTTCTCGGAGATATATGACTACTCTTAAAATTAGTTGATTCTTAATTTCGGGAATTATATACCAAAGTTTAGGGAAAAAAGAAAATTTAGGGATGAGAATTAAGATAATTTTGAATGTGAAAATTAAATAAATTTCAAGAGTAAAGTGACTAATTTCGAAGGTGATCATTGAACTAATTTCGAGAATTATTTTAAATTGATTGCGAGAGTGATTAGCATTGAATTCAATAATAAGATTAAACTAATATCAAGAGTAGCAATATAGTTAAGTTCAAAGGTAAGAAATAACGTCTATCAAATATGAGAATGAAATCATTTTCGAGAACGAGAATTCAACATCTTTTAAGTGTGAGATCACACTAATTTTGAGTATGAGGATTTAACATTTCTCTTTGTCTCTCTCTCTCTCTCTTTCTTTTTTATAATGCATGTTAAAATATGTCCTAGAATCAACCGTGTCATATGGTTCAGGGTTATCATTTCATTGTATATAAACTTTATAATTATTTGTAAAAATATTTGCATTTCAAAAAATGACATTTATGTATCTTGTATTGTGTTCAATTACTATTCTTTGTAATATTTTATTAATACAAGATATGTTCCTGTATATATTATGTATCAAAATTCTATCCATAAAGAGTTATTGATATAAGAGTAGAATCTTTGATTTAAATATATATAAAACTTGTTTTCGATTGAAGTGATGTCATTAGGGATAATGACATTGCATGATCGACATGTTTTATTACTGTTAATGATTAATATATGATACTAATAGTTGGGTGACGAGTCTCATGTTACAAGAGCATAAACATCAATACCAAGTTTGAGAACGTGATACTGAATGTGATCAAATGTGATGAATCACATGGGTGAATATCCATAGTCAATAAGTCATCGTATAACCGTACTAGTATATCATTAGTCCTTATACCTGAGACATCACGGCTGCAATATGCAGTAAGCACATTGTTCACTTGTGTATATTGCTTTGGACTAGCCATGCTTGATGAAAGAAGCTTGATGGTAATGTGTTTTTATTGTATAAGAACAGATGGTGATCAATATGGAATCAAGATGGTGATCAATATTGAATATAGTAGACTTATATTTAATTCAAGTCTACTAGAGAGTTGTATAAACCATTTTATATTTTGTATGAATCTTTCTGAGACTTGTAATAGAACTTGTAATTTAAACTTTGTATAGTTATGATTTTTAGTTTTCTTTATTTTTGGAATCATTTGAGTACTTTGTAAAACCTTTGCTATTATTGCTATTTACACGAGATCTATCTAAATATATTTTAAATGCTTTTGATATTAAATTATGAGTTAATTTGGATATTTTGAAGTGATTGAATTTGAATTGAGAAATTGTCACACCCCGATAATGGGTCTCACCTGTGATAACCGTCACAGATTCCTAATAAGCACTTTTTAGGCCTAGAGCACTTACTAAGAACCTGTAAGGTTAAAAATCTGAAATCAAACACATACAAAACACTTTCAATAAGATTTCCTCCCAACACCCAAACTTCTTTTCACAATCAAAACAAACCAAACACTTCTAAAATCATTTAGCATCAAATACATAGTAGATAAAAATCATACATTATAAAAATCAATAACATTATTTTCACTTCTTTCCAAAATCTCTCACATCATAAAATATTAAAATAATTTAATTACAAATACTATTAAAATCCCTCGCCTTCCTGAAAATTTTGAAAAAAAACCATGAACATTATCATTAATGCTACTCCTAGTAGATTCAATGAAATGTGTGAGTCGAGTATAGAAGCAATACCTATAATATCCGCTTTCGATACAATTACCACCCTCCACGCTACTGCTGCGCTAAACCTGTGAGTGAAAAAAAGGGGCGAGCATACTAATGTATACTCAGTGAGGGAATAAAAACGATAAAACTAAATAATAAATCATAATAATAAGATATATAAACACCATCATTATTATCAAGAAATATTCTACAAAACTCTGCAAGGAAAACAAATTTAATTATCTTTTCATTTTCAAACCATAACAAATCAAGTACTGAGTAAATCATTGGGCATAGCCAACCTTCCAGTAATTACGCTGATCAGGCGTAATCCCGAGCCATCAGTGGGTTTTATATGTAGATAAAACATGCTGTTTAAAAATTATATTTTAAATGAAGAAACTAAAACGATGCACGGTTTAGTTAGAAAATAAGCCCACCACTGATGTTGGCTGTCAAGTAATCCACTATCTGGCACACACTCACCTGGGTTGTCTCCTCGAGATCCATCCTCAGGCTACCTTAGCACAAATCCCCAGATGAACTATCACCTGTCACAATCTGGCACACACTCACCTAAGTGGCCACCTCGTGGTCCTCTCCCAGGCTACTTCACATCATAATGAGAACTCAAGTAGCACACCAAGAAGATCAAGTAAACTCTTGACCATCGACGATAAGGAAAAAATGGACTAGGAAAAAAATAAGAAAGTTTCATAAAATAAGTTCTTGTTTAATTAGGATTATATTAGTTGCCTATATAAAGGCATATTTTGTTAGGAGGATATGAATAGTGATATAAATAGTAATTTTGAAAATAAATTGAGAGTTTTCTCTTTGTTCTTTTGAGAGCTTATTTAGAACTTATCAAGAATTCGTTCTTGTGGCGTCCACAATTTGACTTATCATTCAAGAATCTCTTTCTTGAGTGTAGCGTCTTCTTTTCCATCAAATTATACCTATGGTTAGTTACTTGATTATTATTCTTTGGGTCTTTGGTTTAATATACCTCTGGTTTAAGAATTAATCTAAGTATCGAGTCAAAGGTTTTCTAATCTGACCATATTGTCTTTTCGGGTTATGATCTATTTGTTCGTGGGTTTTTAGGCTACTTAGCTTACGGGTTTCACATCAGTTGGTATCAGAGCTTGGCTCCAAGATCGTATGTTTTAATAAAAATTGGATAGCATTCTTCAAAGGAGAATTCAGATTCTTGCTTGTTTTATTTTAAGGATTGATTTAACTTATCAAGTAAGTATTAACTTGTGATGTTAATTCAATTCTTGCAAATCTTTATACTCTTTGTTACCAATTCCTTGCTGTTTTGGGGGCAAAGGGTTCTTTTAGATTGATTGAATTTAGGTTTGGGAACAATCTTTGAAACTGAGGTGATCTAGACATTGATTCTAGGTTACCTCACTAGGTATCAGATCCATGCTACCTCACTAGGTCCATGCTAGTCTACCTCATACCACACTCACCTAGACAGTCTCTCACTAGGTCCATGCTAGGCTACCTCATACCACACTCACCTAGACGGCCTCTCACTAGGTCCGTACTAGGCTACCTCATCAGCACTCACCTGGGGTTCACATCACATTGAACTCTTCCCTAGGCTACCATATTGTAGCCACAAAAATCACACAGGCCATCATGGCTAATCACAACTGGGCCCTCTCGACCTCATCATCAAAATATCAACATAAAACATAACACCAAAATATAAAATACCAAAATATACAATAAGAAAACCTGGCCCTCAAGACCATATCATCATAAATCAGAAAAGAAACATACATCTCGACTCATCGGCTGCATTACCACATAATAGAAACCAAAACCTGGCCAACTGGCCTATCATCATACACAAACCACCAAAATATAATAATAAAACATGGCCCACTGGGCAAATTATCATATGCAAATCATAAAACTATCATCAAAGCATAACATATCGTAAACTGGTCCAATGACCAACATTCATGTAAAATAAACATGTCAATCAAATCAATAAAATCATTTAACCTTTCAATCATAAAACCAAAATGAATAATAGATCGAATTATAAAATATTTTTCTTATAAAGAGTCTAACACAATCAAGGGGCCCTCTCGGCCACTACACAAAATCATTACTCCGTCTTCACATAAAATATATATCTTTACTAACGTCCTAGAACATTACAGTATAAGTTTTCATGAAATATTCAAACAACTAGTTAAATAAATAAAGTAGAAAAATATCCACTCACAAGTCAGGGAGGGTACACACTCCCTAGAATTTCTCACTTTCTAAGCCTATACACACATATCAAAACTCTATCAATTTACATTCTAAATTATAAACAAGACTCGTATGCGAAGAATGCACTTAACCCAAATACCCAAAATCGATTTATACTCAAAATCGGTTAAAACTCTTCTTAACTCAATCGATTAACTCATTCTCAACACCCACAATCCACATTGCATCTAGAATGACGCATTTCAGCTCGATTCCATAATTCTTATAAATGGGTCCCACATTCGTATGTAAACAGTAACTCGGATACTATCACAGTCATACACATTTTCTCAAAAATCTCAAAAATTACTTCTCTAACTTCCTATAACTTCTCTGACTCCATGACAACCCAAAGAACGCTTAAAAACTAATTTACATGCGATAAATCTACGAAAATCCATACAAAGGCACATACGAATCAAAGTTCATAAAACATGAAATGGGATATATAGGCGAGTTAGAAATGGAGCTACAAACCTCGTGGTATGGTCGGTTTTCTTCAATTTGAATCAGAACATCGAAAACCCCAATTTGAGCTCCGAAATCCTAACTTCCCCAACTCGTTTTCGACGTTTCTACCAACAAATCGACGCCTCCAGGGAGTTAGATACAGAGAATGTGACTGAATGATGGTGAGAAATCAAAGAAAAGGTGAAAAACAAAATGTGTGTGTGTGTAGAACAGAGGAGGAACGAAGGAGGAGAAGAAGAGGGGAAGAAGAAGAAAAACGAGGAAGGAGAAGGGTCAACTCCCTTTTTTATAAAAGTGGGGACAAAATTATCATTTTATCCCTGATTATTTAAGAAAAGAAGCTTCTAGAAGGGGATAATTCTGTCTTTTTGCACGATTCGATCGACCGAATCACACCCTTCATTCGACCAAATGATATTTCATTCGAACGAAGTCAAGCTTCATTCAATCGAGAATTCTCAAGCTCTCTGAAAATCTAGTGCCCTTAGTTCGGTCGAACGAACCAAGCTTTTGTTCGACCGAATCCCATTTGTTCGAACGAACCCGACTATTCATTCGATCGAATGCTTTTCACTTTGAGTTTTCTCTTGTGCTCAAGTTCCCGATCAATTCCCAACATCCATTCTCATTTTATAAACACATGAATCATCAAAATACTTTTGATAAAATCAAACTCTTTGATTATCCATCAAAATATATGTTCCATAATTAAGAAACTTGCTTAAATCTATAAATAAACTTATATAGCTTGCATACTAACTTGGCATTTTCAATGGATAAAAAACCCTCAAGTTGTGTCAAGTATACATCCTCTTCCAAATAACTATTAAGAAAGGTGGTTTTAACATCCATTTGTCACATCTCATAATCATAGTATGTAGCTTTAGCAAATAAAATCCGAATAGAATTAAGCATGCCCACAAGTAAAAATGTTTCATCAAGGTCAACTCCTTACCTTTAATGAAAGCCTTTTATTACCAACCTTACTTTATTTTAACCAATAAGTATAATATCTTTAGATGGTTCAACCAGAATTCATACTTGGTTAGAATACATGAAATCCATTTCGAATTTCATGGTCTTCAAGCCACTTCTTTGAGTTGATACTATGATCACCTCATTATAGGTCATAGGATTCTCATCAATAGTGAGAAAAATATCATATCCACCTTTTCGATGATATCCAACATATCTATCAAGTGACCATGATATCTTAACCGACCTACATATCTTAGTGTTTATGGATTTCGAAACAAGTTCCTTTGAAGTTTGAGTGTTAGTCTGTGGTTAAGAAATTATTAAAAATTTCTTCAAGTTCTATTTTATTGTTGTCATATCTATCTTCGAGAAGCTCTTTCTCTAAAAAAATAGCATACTTAGAAATAAACATATTTTATTTTTTTAGCATAATAGAACTAGTATCAATAAACTTTCTTAGATATCCCACAAAACTGTATACAACATTTCTAACTTTAAACTTATTGAGATTAAGCCTTTTTATTGAACAACATCAAACTTTAACATACTTAAAGTTAGGCCTCTTCCCCTTCTGTATCTTATACGAAACTTTAGATATTGATTTTATTATAACTCTATTCAAAATATAGTTAGTAATTTTGAGAGTATGTCCCTAAAAAAATATTGGAAGATCAATTCCAACTCTTAAAATTGATTTTATTTAGGCCTTTGATCACTTCATAAAAGGTATAAATCCACTTTTAATTAATCAAAATCATAAAAAATGGACACCTTTTCAAGGCACTTAAGATTCGATCATAAGCGTAAAACCTATTTTTGTTCTTAATATTTCTTTTTCATTAAAAATGGTAATTCATAATTATCCCAAATTGTAATAACTCTTATTACAAATATAAATGTTATAATAAATATTTATATAAAGAATAAGCATCAAGTTACAAATGAAAAGGAGCTTATGGTCAATTTTAACAAATCCAACAATTTATGTCGTATATTTTTCACAAATCACTCAACTCATGAATAGTTCACCAAAATATCAAATTATGCTAAATATGACATAAATGGATTATTTGCATGATGTATAATGCATATGGAGTCATTCCACAGAAAAAAATTCGACAGTCGATAATTTTTCGTAATATGCACATTTTATCAAAATCGCGATCTATTATGATATCCAACCCTTGAACACCCAATATAAATCAATCAAAATTCGTTTTCATAAATGCATTTTCGACAAAAACTAACATCATTAAATTTTCAACTTTTTCATATTTGAAAAACTTTCAAATGAGTATGAAATGATTACAAAAACAGGGCATAAAGTGGCAACAAGAACTTCCAATCATTTCACACAAACTTGTCCTACCAAAACTGAGTTCAACTGGTTTTTCACCAAGATTTAAGCTCATTTCATCATCCCATCATCATATATCCATAATATATTCAATACTCAGCCTTCTTGCTATAATACCATTATAAATTTCTAGCATGCTTAGTGCCCTAAATACATTAAATCTAAGTTTGCATGCTAAGGATCTAGGTATTGAACAAAAATAGATAAAATAAAAGCTTAATATGAAAACATACCAATGGCCATACTTTCTTGAATTTGTGTTCAACCAATTTAAAACTTTAGAAACCCAAATTAGGATGCCCTTGACAATTTATTCCCTTTATTGGCCTTAACAAAACTTAATCAAAACACCTTTTAATCAAGCTCTGTTTTTAACAAAACCTAGGATTTATAACTCTTGGAAAAACAACTTTAACACTTGAAATTGATCCCACACATGGTTAGATCACTTCTTAAGGATCAAAAGTCGTATATCTATTTATTAAAGTGATTAAAAATTGGACATGGACAACAAGGAAGGAAATTTGGCCAAAAGGGGAATATATACCCATTTTTCTTCCTTTTTATGAAAAATGAAATCATTAATTAATTTCTAATATTTTTCTTTATATATTTTTCATTTAATTAATAATTAATTAAATAAAAATACTTGAAAAAATATTATGTCAAATGTGTGGTCAAGATAGAGTCACATCTCATGTGAATCTACCATTGGTTACTTACTTAAGTGTAAGACGAAGATTATGCCACTCGTCAAATTTTCATTTGCGAGGATGATAACTTAACACATATCACTTATATCATATATAAGCTTAGGTCAACCAATCAAATTATCTTAGCTCAATATATTAAAGTGATCCATAATCAAATTAGAAACTTTTAGAGTTAATTTATGACAAAACTCTATAGGTTTACTATAAAGCTAGCAGTAGACGATATAACTGAATTAAACTCTTTAATTTTCATATCCTGAATTAAACTCTTAAATTCTTTTATTTAATTAATCTTCACAAGATTAATTAAATATGTCTATAGACCAATTTTGACATCTAGTCATGTAATACGGTCCTCGGATTACAATGAAGTATAAAACTTCAAGTGTGAACCTTTCCATCATCAATTACTGTCTAATATAATCTTTTTGTCACAAAATACTCTGATTAGATCAGGAGTATATTATAATCATTAAACCCTTTTATATTTAATGCTATGTATAATAAATAATAGATTATGACTCTATTGTGTGTTACTATTGAGAGCACACTTCTCAATTACATAATACATTATTCAAGCCTAGGTTTTTTTGAGTCAAATCTATATTATTCATATAGAGCATTCTACCTCAAACATTAAGACTGACGAATCTTTTTTTGAACACTCACATACCTCCATAAATATCTCATCATACCAAATGACTACCTATCATATGTCTAAATATGAATTTGTCCTGAGTCGTATCAAAGTATTGTAATTCACTCACAAGATAACTATAGTGTTGCAACGTTTAAGGATCCTTACACAACTGATACAACGAATGTCCAATTGACAATTAAGTATAATTAATATTTGGATAATTGTTGTAAATCTGTTCAGTGAACTCATACTCAATCAATGAGCACTTATACACTCCTTTAAGTGTATCCACACAAGTAATCTATGAGATCAACTACCCTCTATAGCATAGAGCAAGGATAGTATAAAGACTAGTCTTTTGATATTATAAAGACTCCACTTTATAATTTTATGACTAGGAATATTTGGGAATGATGCTACTAACATACAATCTCATAAATATGAACTCATCATAACTGTATGTATTTCATACATTCTATAGGCTTTATCATGACGTGTAAATTAAACCTACATCTTGTCATGATAAATAATATTATAAATAAAAATACTTATTTTATTGATCAAAAAATTTTCAAGAGAGTTTTAATATCATAATCACATATCACATTATAATGAGCTCTTACGGTATATATCTCTTTCACTTGACTTATGGTCTAGTCTTATAAAAGATTCAGATTTTGATGAAATAAGAAGTAGAGATTATTTGATGAGTACATAAAAGTGTACATGCATTAAGTTTTAAATTCATCATTTTATATTTCAATGTATGATTAACTCTCTCGATTTATGTATATTTCTAGTCTTTAATATAAAATTTACTTTATTTGTAATTTTAATTAATTTTTATTTTAATATAGTGAATGTAAAAAGACTATAACTTTTTACCTAAGAGAGATATTAAGGTGAATCTTAATTTAGTGGAAGCTAACTCATTGGGCTAAAGTTTTTATGTTTTGGCTAATCATCAATTCAGGATCTAAGTTATATTTCTAAAGCCATTAAGTAATCCCAATTGTTGTTCCAGTCTAGCTCGATCATGCTTTGATATTTTATCCATATTTTATGATAAAAATTTCGAATTTACCTGATACAAGTGACAGCTAAAAAATGAGTCAATTATCTACAATTTTTATGTTTACCATGAAAGCTAAATCATTAATCTTTGGGGTCGTCTATGATATTTTTATGGCAACTAGAATCTTTTAACTTCATTTATCAAAGTTTTACCTTAATTGTCAAATATTACAACTACCTACTTTAATATTTGGCTATCATGTTTGTCTATAAATAAGTTGCCTATTTTGTATTATAGAAAAGTGAATAGAATTAGTTTATAATATATTTTCATAATAAAATTTTATTCTCTCATCTCTATGTCTTTCAAAGTACTAGTTAAGGTTAGAAAGTTGATATTAAGAATTTATGGTATATTTCTAGATCCCACTTTTGCTTCCAATGTTAAGTTCCTTTTTATTAATTGCATATCTATATTTTGAAAAATATTTTTAAACATTTAAACTCCTTGATTTTTTGTAGACATTTGGCACATTGAATGCTTGAAAATACTTTCCTTAATTCATTGTAGACATATGCTATAAAAAAATGCTTTGAACATTAAATATCTTAAATATTTTTCTTACTTATTTTTATCAATTAATTTAAAGGCATGATTTTAATCAAATATTGATTTTTTAAAGAAAATATATTTTTCGTGCATAAAATGATTTTCACCTTCCGATTGAGATAACTCTTTAGTTAATCTTAATTGAGTTAAAATAAGGGATCTAATTTACTACTATCATCCTAAAATATCAATTTTCAAAGTATTAGTATTTTAATTTGTATTTAATCTTTACTTAGTAATTTTTTTTTAAAATTGATTTATCATTTATTCTACTTTTGTTATTGGACTTTTTCTATTAGACCTTGGCTTGGATATAACCTAATTGGACTCGTGAAAAAAATACTCTTTGTGAACATAATACTTGGACTCACCAGTCTATACTATAACAAGACTACCTATACTTGGTGTCACACCCCGATCATAGTCAATCACATGGCAACCGTCGCGAATCCTAGAAATATATTCTATCAATTAGAATGCAATTCTAGAACACGCAAGGCATTAGTACCTGTTTTTGAAATCCATTTTCAAATACAACAAAGTATGAGAGAATTTCAAATATAGTTAAATCATATATATAATTTCAACACTTGCATTCTCTTACAATATATCACGTTACAAACATCTTTCAAAATAGTTATTACAATAGATCCTTGACCAAGCCAAAATACAGAAAATCAAAGTAATACAATATTTATTTTGTTTAGTGGACCATAATCCATAAACCTGAGTCAAGTACTTGAAAATTGAGATGAAATCTCAGTTCAGTTATGCTATATTGTACCCGACTATATTAACTTGAAATGGAGGAATGAAGAGTGAGTATTTGAGAAAATACTCAGTGAGTAGACAATAAAATAATATAACAAATGAAAGTATACACTGATTATAAAAATCTCTCGTAATTATAAAAATTAAGCAAGTGTGATGTGATATAATGAACATGACTATAAAGTCGATATAAATTCAAATCTAGATTGCCCCTTGGTTTATAAGATCTCATCCACTCTCTCTGAGCTATATGATTGATCTGTAACCCTGTAGGGGTATGTGTGCCTATGTAAATATATAGCTAGTATGTTATAGCCTGGATATATTAGATTTTACCCATCCAAATCTACGAATGCATGAATAATCTGCATTCCTAAGTCTATTAGATTCCACCCGCTCCACCCTGAGTTGTATAGCCAATCATCACCCTAGGACTATTGGATTTCACCCACTCTACTCTAAGCTATATGGCCAATCCTCATCCATATGTAAATCAATATCAATGGTCCATAAAGTCAAATCAATTAACTTGTGGCTCACAAGGCTAAAAATATCATTTATGGCTCACAAGGCCAAAACACATATATTCAGCTATACCACATTCACAAAATATTGATTGAAAGCATCAATAGCAATTGGCCTCCGGCTTTAATTTCATAACCTCATACCATTATCAAAAAATATGCACAATAAACCTCCTGCCTCACATTCATGGCAACCAAAGATTCATCACAATCCTAATCTTATCACAAATAAGAGGCCAACCCGACCACCACACAATATCAATTATAATGCCTTCTCATTTTAGTCACACACACACACACACATATGTATATATATATATATATATATATATATATATATATATAATCTCAAGCATAAAAATCAATTAAAAAGCATTTAATGAGACGAAAGAAAGAAAGTGTATCCACTCACTGTTCTAGGATAGAAAATCACCTACTGGATGTCCTCCTCACGACGATGACTCTCTAGTCTCGGTTGTCGCACCTAAATACACACATGTACACAGATTCAATGATCCATCATAAAATGTGCGTATGATGTAATGCATGATCATGCCACTCTTACTCTCCCTCTCTCTCTCTTTACTATCACTTATTATCATACATATTCTCACCCCTCTTTTACATCATTCTCAGTAATTTCAACACCAATAACAGCACAAACCCTCTAATTTATCAATCCAATCGATAATTTAGAAAATTCTCAAATCTTAAGGTTATGTGAACAGTGATTCAAGCTACATATTCCTCAATCTATGTGAAATGATAGCTCAAAATAAAGAGATGAGTTAGAGAATAAGCTTATCTGAGCTAGTAGGTGAGCTTTCAGTCCTTTTTTATGTGTTTCTCTGCCTTTAGCTATTGTTCATCCACGATTCCTCTCTAATAATTCCTCTCGAATTGTTGGTCAGAGCTCTGATTAGAGAAGGTTCTTGAGTTCTGGTGTTGATTCTGAGATCATTGCAAGTGAAATGGTGAAGTTTGGTGGTGATTTGGGTGAGAATTAAGTTTGACAAAGGGAAAGGAGAAGAAAGTTGCAGACGACAGAGGGAAAAGAAAATAGAGAATACGACCCCTAGATTCTCATATAATGGGGCTCTAAAATAACCAAAATGCCCCTTTAAAACATGCCCAGACGTGCGACACATCATCATATATCGATACATGTATCGATACATACCCTCCATGTATTGATACTTCTTCACAAAAAGAGGGTCGTTCACGTTTCAATCCATCCATGTATCGATACATGAACACCCTATGTATCAATACTTCTAGTCAAGGATGTGTTCCAGGCTCAAAAATGTCCTAAGTATCGATACCTCATTTTTCACTGTTCACAGAGTATCGATACTTCAGTCTTTATTGTTCATCATGCTTGCAAGATATCGATACTTGTTTTCTTAAAGTATCCATACATTAAATCCCATTATTTATCACTATTTATAAAGTATCGATACTTTCCATCTTGTACTAATGTATAGATACTTTCTCCCTCAAAGTATCAATACTTTCTGCCTTTCAGTGCCAAGTATCGATACTTCTCACCTCTAAAACCAAGTATCGATACTTCCCCTGTTTTCTCTATTTTGGGATAATAACTTTAAACGATCATAATTTTTTACTAGAATATCCTCATGGAACCCATAATATATCAACAGAAAGCTCTCTTTGAGCTTTACAAAAATGATAAGAATTTTTTCTAATTGGAAATAATTTTGGGATAAAAAATCTAGTTCTTTCTCATAGACTCATATTTTATACCACACACCTTTTCAAAAATAAATTCAAGTATACTCACCACCTAATGCATGACCTACACTCGACATTATGCAAGGAATATCATGAGGGATTTACTGTAATGCCCATAAACTAAGGGACGGGTTTCACACTTGGGTACAATAATCTAATTGAGATCAAGTTTTTAGTGTCATTGCTGGGGACTGTAATTAACTAAAAATAAAATTAAATTTATGGAAGGCTAAGCCTCTTATAACATTTATTTTTTCTTATTTACTTTTCTTACACTTTACTTTATCGTAATTTATTTACTTGTTATTTATTTTTTTAATGGATGGTTTAAACTAGACCTGCTATTTTTATTTATTTTCTTGCAATTTAGTTCTTATTATTTTTATTTTAAGTCGGTGATTTTGGCCCTATTTGTTTATATATTTAGTTAATTATCATTTTTATTTATGTTAAGGGGAATGCTTTTCACCTCTTTTCATAATTTTATCTTATTTATATTTTTGTTATAGAAAAGGCTTCATTATCTCTTTTATATTATTATGCTAACATTTTCTTTTGTTAATTTATAATTATTGTGTGTTTTATTTTATTTTATTTATGCTCAATTGGTATCGTGATCCACATTCAGGGCATTTGGTGAAAAGTAATCCTCAAACTTTCTTTGGTAATTTATTTGATTCATCTTCATCTTCATCATCACATACTTCTAGCATTATAACTGATAATCAAAGTATTTAAGGAGAAATTAAAAATCCTTCAATTAGAACCGCATGTGAATACTTATAACCTTCTCAATATTATACTCCTTCTTACTTCATTGTTCTCCTTAATACAAACAACTTTAGATTTAAGTCAGGTATGATTCCTTTTCTTCCTAATTTTCATGGCTTAAAATCTAAAAGTCCTTACTAGCATTTAAAAGGATTCAAAGAAATTTATATCATTTTCATTTATCAAACATGTAGTGAACAAATTGTTAAGCTTATGTTATTTCATTTTTCGTTGAAATATAAAACTAAAACTTGGATTAATTCTTGAAGGTCTAGACCAATTAGAACTTGGAATGATTTGCAAGTGGAATTTTTGAAAAAAAAATTTCTAGTTCATAAAAAAAAAATATTTTCAAAAGACAAATTCAAAAAAATTTTCAAAAAAAAGTAAAATATATTTTTAATGTTGGAAAAGATTTAAAAATTTGTTAAATTCATGTCCACATCATGGTTTTAAAAAATGACGTATAATTAGTTTTTTCTGTGATGGTTTAATACCCGAGACCAAACAAATTGTTGAAACCATATGTAATGGGAAATTTTTGAAAAAAGATCCAGATGAAGCATTAGATTATTTAGATCACTTGATTGAAAATTCACAATTTTGGCACATCACTAATTCTTCGCATAATTTGATTAAATCTAATCTAGTTAATTCTAGTGGAGAAAAATATAATTTAAGTCAAGAAGATAATCTAAATACTAGGTTGCTAGTTTGGCAAAAAAGATTAAAGCCATGAAATTTAGAAAAGCAAAAGATATTAAATTCATTAAGCATGAAAATATTTATAATATTTGTGATAACATTGAACACTCAACAAATGAATACCCAAACCTTCTAATGTTCAGAGAAGCCATCATGGACAAATGAATGACATAGATTATTCTCAGAAACCTTATTCATCTTCATACTCCAACACTTATAATCTAAATTGGCCAAATCTTCTAAACTTTAGTTGAAAAAATGATCATAATGCCCAGATATCTCAATCACAAACGTCTTTCAATCCTCCTCCATATAATCAGTTTAAGTTAAAACCCTTGAAGAAACTATACATGCATTTATTGAAAAGCAAGAGTCATTCAATAATCAAACAGCTCAGTCATTTATTGATTTAAAAGATACTCTTGCAAAATTTGCATCAGCATTTAGCATTCATAAGAAAGGTAAGTTTTCGTCTCAATCACAGCCCAACCTAAAAAGTCGATCAAATTCAAAAGTTGATCAACACATGGACCAAGTTATTCGGTTACTACTTTTCATAATGGTAAGGTTGTTAAAAAGTTCATTCTTGATATGTATGAGAAAGAAAAGAAATAAATCTCTATGAGTAAGAAAAGTGTTGACAAACTTACACCTATTGTAGATAAAATCGAACCAGTATATGTGCTATCATTTTCTTATGCATTAATCTCTCCAAAGAAAAAAAACTATAATTTAGAAATTTATGAGATTTTTAAATAAGTAAAGATCAACATTCCCTTATTAGATGTAATTAAATATGTTTCCTCTTATGCTAAATTTTTGAAAAATTTATGCACAATAAAAAGAAAAATGAATGTTAAAAAGAAAGGTTTTCTAGCCGAATAAGTAAGTGCAATTCTTTAGAATAATAATATTGTAAAGTACAAAGATTCAGATTGTCCAACAATCTGATGCATTATTAGAGATAATAAAATTGAACAAGCTTTATTTTATCTTGGTGTTAGTATAAACTTGCTTCTATATTTAGTTTATCAACAACTTAACTTAGGTGAGTTAAAACCAACATTTGTGACTCTTTTACTTGTCCATCAATCAATGAAAGTGCCACGAAAAATTGTAAAAGATGTGTTAGTTCAAATTAATAAATTCATTTATCTGGTAGATCTTATTATTTTGGATACACAATATGTGAAAATAGATAATACAATTTCAGTTATTTTAAGACATCCATTTTTAGCAACTTCTAATACCTTGATTAATTATAAGAATGGAGTCATGAAGTTATCATTTGATAACATGACATTGAAGCTCAATGTTTTTAATATTTATAAGCAAACACATGATGAAGAAGATGAAAATAAGGAAGCTAGTATTATTAAGAATATCATACAAGATAAAATTCAAGAAAAAATTTTTCTGACCCTTTAAAAACTTGTTTAATTAATTTATTTGAATCAAGTATGCCATTAGAGTATGAGATTTCTAATATATGTTCACTACTTGATTATACATAGGTGATAGAAAGTAAGGGATGGAAGCCACGTTTTGAAGACTTGGGACAATTGAATGATAATAAGCAAGAAAAAAATATTTAACTAGGAGTTAAAATCTCTACTTGAAGGGTTGAAGTATACTTACATTAGAGACAAGCAAACTCTTTCAGTTATCATTTCTTCTACTCTCACAAGCAAATAGGAAGTTAAATTAATTGTTGTTCTAAAAAGGCATAAAAATGCAATTAGGTGAACTTTAAAAGACATAAAAGGCATTAACTCTTTAATTTGCACACATCAAATATATTTAGAGGATAATGTTAGAACATCTTAATAACCCTAAAAAAGATTAAATCAACACTTGAAAGAGATAGTTAGAGCTAAAGTACTTAAATTACTTGATACAGGCATCATCATCCTATTTTTTATAGTAAGTGGGTGAGTCATACTCAAGTAATACAAAAAAAATCAGGATATATAATGGTTAAAAATGAAAAAGGTGAGTCATTACCAATACATGTGTCGTCTAGTTAGAGAATGTGCATTGATTATCAAAAATTGAATGCAATCAATTAAAAAGATCATTTTCTTTTATCATTTCTTGATCAAATTTTAGAAAGAGTAGCTGGTCATTCTCATTATTGCTTTTTTGATGGTTATTTAGGTTATTATCAAATTCTTATTGCACTTGAAGAACAAGAAAATACGACATTCACCTACCTTTTTAGTACCTTTGCATTTAGAAGATGCTTTTCAGACTTTATAATGCTCCAGCAACCTTTCAAAGTTGCATGTTAAGTATTTTTAGTGACATAGTTGAGTATTGTTTAGAAGTTTTCATGAATGATTTAACTATATTTAGAAATTCTTTTAAAAATTATCTTGAAAACTTAAATAAAGTCTTAAAACGATGTAAAAAGAAAGGACTTGTGTTAAATTAAAAAAAATATCATTATATGGTCACTTCGAGAATTGTCTTGGGTCATGTGATATCTTCTAAAGGAATTAAAATTGATAAAGCTAAAATAAAATTAATTACTCATTTACCCCCACCAAAAATAGTTAAAGAAATTCATTTATTTTTAGGACATGTTGGATTTTATAGGAGGTTCATAAAGAATTTCAGTGCTATATCCAAATCACTTTGTAGCTTCTTAATAAAAGATAATTTGTTTGAATGAAAACAAGAATGTCAAAATGCTTTTGATAAATTAATTGAACTTTTGACGTTTGCTCTTATCATACAATCCCTTAATTGGTCTTTGTCTTTTGAGATAATATGTGATGCAAGTAATTATGCTGTTGGAACTATCCTAGGATAAAGAAAGGAAGGTAAGCCTTATGTAATTTATTACGTAATTAGATCTTTAAATGATACTCAAATGAATTACACTACAACTAAAAAAGAGTTACTAACTGTAATATTTGCATTAGACAAATTTTGATCTTATTTGATTGGATCTCCTACAAATGTTTTCACTGATCATACTGATATAAGATATTTAATAACTAAATAAGATGCAAAACCAAGACTCATACGGTAGATTTTATTGCTTCAAAAATTCAACATCACGATCAAGGATAAAAAAAAGAGCTGAAAATTTATTGTAGACCACCTATCGTGATTAACAGTAGATTTATCATTTAAAACCTCTTCTATTGATGATTTTTTTTATGAAATTTTATTTTCTATCATTATAATGTCATCATTCGTTAATATCGTTAATTTTCTCGCAACAGAAAAAATATCATCTGAATGGAGTAATCGGAATAAAAAAAAAAGTTTTTATATGAAGTGAGAAATTTTTATTAGAATGATTTATATTTGTTCAAGTATTGGCTAGATTAAATATTTTGGAGATGTATACTAGAAGATGAGGTAAGTAGTGTAATTAATTTTGTCATAATGAGAGATGTGAAGGACATTTTTCTTCAAAGAAAATAGCTACGAAAATTTTATAATATGATTTTTATTGATCAACTCTTTTCAAGGATACTTATGTATTTTACAAAATATGTGAAAATTATCAGAAATTAGGATCTATTTTAAAGAAAAATATGGTACTTTTAAACTCCATTCTTGTTATTGAAATTTTTTATTGTTGGGGTATAAATTTTATGGGTCATTTTTTAACTTTTTTTGGTTTTGTGTATATATTGGTTGCTGTAGATTATATATCAAAATGGATCGAGACAATTCTATGTCAAAATAATGATCATAAAACAATGATCAAATTTTTAAAAGAAAATATTTTGAGTCAGTTTGGAATTCCTCAAGCCATTATAAATAATGGAGAAACACATTTTTGTAATAAACCTTTTGAAAATTTGGTAAAAAAATATGGAATTACATATAAAGTGTCTAGCTCTTATCACCCACAAACAAATGGACAAGTTGAATTAACAAATAAAAAGATAAAAAAATTTTAAAAAAAGTTAACCCAAATCGTAAAAATTAGTCTTTAAGACTTATAACTGCACTTTGTACTTATCAAACTGCTTTTAAAACTTCATTAGATATGTCTTCTTATAGATTAATTTATAAAAAAAAAACCTTGTCATTTATCTTTGAAAATTGAGCATAAAGCCTATTAGACTATCAAAGCCTTTAACACAAATCTTGATGATGCTTATAAATTATACAAATTATAGTTAAATAAGTTGAAAGAATTGTAAAATTATGCATATGAGAATACAAAAATTTAAAAGGCTAAAACTAAGCTTGGCATGATAAAATGATTTTAAAGAAAGGAATTAAGGTTGGTCAAAAATTTTGCTTTATGATTTTAAATTTCATTTATTCACACGAAAGTTGAAATATAGATGGAGCGGTTCATTCATTGTAAAACACGTGTATCTTTGTTGAAGCTGTTGATATTGAGAATCCTAGAAATGGTAATATGTTTAAAGTAAACAGACAAAAACTCAAATCATTTTTAGAAAATAAAAACTCCCAATAAGAAATTGTTTCTCTTTTTAATCCTTGAGAAAAATTGTTCTAAAGGTTAGTTTTTAATTTTTTTTAAATAATTTTTTGTATTATTTTTGCAGGATAGTTTGTAAACTTTGTTTTTATTTTATTTTTGTTATTTTTTTTAGATTAAGTGATGGATAATGTACTCTGTGATATTTCAAATCAGTTTTCAGTTCTCCCAAAATATATGAGATATAAATAAATAAAAAAACTCTTTGCATCTTTCTCTTTTTTCAAAAAAATGGATGAAATTATTTTAAAACTACGAAAACGTTTTTCTTCTCTTCTTGTAAATAGTTTGACAAAAATTTACAAAATCAGAATAACAAGATTAAGAGTACTTATAGATAATGGTATACCTTAGGATATAAGATGGTTAATCGAAGCAAAGGTTCGGTTGAGTGAAAAATCTTCTGATTCTTTTATTTCTCATATGCCTGATCTAGGAAAGAGTTTTATGCTAAGAAGAAAAGAGTAAAAAGATTAGGAGTTTATAATAAATGTGCACAATGGCCCTATGACATGCGATGTCATTCTTTAGATTTTACTTCCATGAATCAAGAAAATAAGATTAGATTCATTAAGAATGGATTGAGTAATGAGTCTTTAAATGATATTCTATTGACTCTTGAGACGCATTCTTATGCATCTGTGTATGGACAACCTCTTAAATTATGGGATTTATTTTTGAATGAATATAAACAATATAGTCTTGGGAATCTGACTATAAACAACCTTATTTGTCAATTTTTAAGAAAATTAGATGGGAAGTCTATCCTCAACCCATAGAGGGCATTCAAATCGTTACTGAACATAAAACCAAAGGAAGATGTGAGCCACAATCACAACTACAAATAGATAAGTGTGTTTTTAATTTTTATATGTGTGTTTATTGTTTTCTTTTTGACTTTTGTATGTGTTTACTATTTACTTTTTGATTTTTTATTACTTATTTTCAAATCATTTATCATTTTAGTCGGACTACGTATATAGATGTAATTATGTTATTTTTCTTTTCCTCTATAAATATACACAATCACTCTTTTCACTCTCAAGGTTAAGATAAATGTAAAAATAAAAAATTTTCAAGTTCATCAGATTCATAGTTTATATGTCTTTTATAGGTCTAGTTCTAAAAAACATATAGAGTTTATTAATGCAGCAAGTAATCTAGAAAGGGTATTAGCTAAGAGAAGAATTTATTTAATCTATGGGGAAGGTAGCCTTGGGTTAATAGGGTGTGTGTTCTTAGCTATGTTTGTAGGCAACAATCAAATTTTAGGCATTATTCCTATATCTTTAACTATAGGACAATATATTTTTTGTGCATAAAATGATTTTTATTTTCGATTGAGATAACTCTTTAGTTAATCTTAATTGAATTAAAATAAAGGATCTAATTTACTATCATCATCATAAAATATCAATATCCAAAGCCTTAATATTTTAATTTGTATTTAATCTTTACTTAGTAATTCTTTCTTTAAAATTGATCCATCATTTATTCTACCTTTACTATTAGACTTTGGCTTAGACATAACCCAATTAGACTCTTAAAAAAAAATACTGTTTGTGGGTATAACACTTAAACTATACTATAATAAGACTACCTATACTTGGATACAATGATCTAATTGAGATTATTATTTTATTTGCATCCAAGGAAAATAGCTTAAATGCTCTATATAAGAAGTCATGGACCAAATATGTTTCTTATACCATATAGAGTAATAGAATCTTAAGTGTTCAAATCTAAATTTTGAGGCCATAAATCAATTTGACACACCAAAAAACCTTGGGGTACCAAGTTTGACTTTGATTGAAGCTATTTTGAGCCTTAAACTAGATTTATGAACATTGGTTAGTTCAATCGAACCAAAAATAAATCAAATTAGAGTCTAGTTATAACATCCTGTGTATTTGAACAAGGGTATTTTTATCTTTCTGATAATGTACACCTGAGTTTTGTAAAGATTTTAATATTCCAAGGGTTGAATTGAGGTTTTGGAAGGGTTAGAATGATTAAGGACCGAGAACG
>JAVXUL010032410.1:0-11376 GCA_035590515.1 Trichilia minutiflora
TTTTAATAGAAAATGATAAATTCTAAATTAAAGTGTTTAATTTAAAAGAAAATTATCATTTTACCCTTATGTATAATATTGACCAAGGGTATTATGGTAAATGTACCATAATTTTGGATTTATAAAAATTTAATATATATATTAATATGTCTAAAAATCAAATTCTTTAATGGTTAGATAATTTGACAAGTGTTAGAATTTACATGGCTAATATTTTGACACTTAGTATATTAATATATGTATTTAATTTTGAATTAGTTAATCCTGGTCAAAGGGTTTATATTCAAGTTTGACTTGAGCTCACCCATGTAAGAGGGTGTTGGTTGTATCACATAATGTTCCCATTATTATATGATATTTATAAGATAAATATTCAATTTTAAAAATGGAAAAATAATGGAAAAATGAGCAATTTTGGGTCTTCTTCTTCCTTCCATCGTAGGCACCATGGGAGCTCAATTTGGGGGAGGGTTTAAAGTGTAGAGAGCTCACACTTGTGAGCTTGGTCTTCATCAAATCAAAAGGCTTGCAAGGTATGCTCTTTGAGGACTCTTTTTGCTCCTTTATTTTCTCCTTTGAAAGTATAGATTTAGGGTTTGGTTCCTAGAGAGAAAAACTTCTGTTATGCATGTTTTAAGCCATTAGAAACCAACAGCCTTAAAATAGGTCTCATAATTTTATGAGTGTCAAAATTTTCTAAAGAGGGTTAGACAATTTCTCGTATCACTGGATCAAGTATCCGCTTGTGTAATTAGTAAGACAGTTCAATACTTTAAAAGTATTTATGTAAATATCAAACTATATAGTTTTGGACTTTAAATTATATAGGGCTCCCACTACTTTAATTAAATCCTATACTCCCTTGGATAGGCACAACCGGAATCAAATTCTAGTCTTTATGGGTGATCAAGTTCTTATCGACCTTACCAAACCTCACTTGACAGTTATTGGTCTAATAAGCCCAACAAGTTAGAAACTCTTTATAAGATGTGATCAATCAATCTCTAGGTCTTATACACCTCACCTGACAGTTATTGGTGCCTGAACCTAGTTAGGCTAGGCCTAATGCCCTTTCTTAAATAGGTAGCAATTATACCCCTCACTTGACAGATATTGGAAGTCCAATGCATCTTATCAAGAAACAAGTCAACTAGACTATAACACACTATGAGGGCCCTCATCTTAAAATTATTAGGTTACCCCATACAGTAATGCTAATAACCTAGTGACCGTATTGGAAGGTTAAGCCTAATATTTTATAGAAAATTTTATTTAGGTCTCTTTAATATACAACCATATGTATAATATATAACACTGGAATTATAAATTCTAAACAATTTTAGAAATTAATTCATTATTATTTTATTTCGCAATACTTAGTAATGGGATTTAAAATAAATATCTATGTATAAATTTTAAATATAAACCCATTACTTATTGATCAAATCAATATAACAAATTAATAATTTAATTTGTTTATGCAAATAGTTTAATTGATACAATATCAATTAATAATAATTACTCCCACTAGAATTTTATTAATTCTAAATTAATTAAAATAAATTTATTAGAATTAATAGTCTATTAATTTTAATTAGAGTAATTATTTTGTTCAATAACAAAATGTTAATGACATTAACTAAATATGAGAGTTGTTCATTAATAACTTACAAATGACATTTATTCATAATTTATTAATATTTATTATTATCGTTTCAATAAATGACAATAATTTAAAAACATTAAAAATGCACATTCATGCAAATAATGTTTGCTAATGGCAACAATTTGCAATTATTTTGGATGTTACTACAAATGGCATTTCCATTTGAACATTTCACAATAGTAATGTCATTCAACAAATGACAAGTGTTTCTTTAAAACAAAATATTTAGAAAAAAATACAAAACAATTGCCATATCATTCAGTGATTCATTAATAGCCATTTACGAGTTTCAAATGCATGCAATAAGAAATATCTTCAATTGCCATTTGTCATTTTGTAAATTTATAAATCAAACAAATGACAATGATGCTTTCGTTGAATTCAATTTGATTTGCAAACATAAAATTCAAAATTCAATGCTTGATAATCCACTCTTAGTGGGCGTTCATAAATGATTTACAAATATAAAATTCAGAAATTCAATGTTTGATAAGCTTTGTCGGTTGGTGTTCATTAAAGTAATAAAAGGAAACTTTCACGAAACGATTTTTCATGTCCATGTATCGATATGAGTTGTATGTATATCAATAATTGAAACATATTCAGTGCACAGACGAACATTTTCGTATGTGTGTATCGATATTCAAATTTGATATGTATCGATACATTGCTAAATATGTATTGATACTTATCTAAAACAATAGAAAAGACGAAAAATTCATGCAAGTATCGATACATATACCTATAAATATCGATACTTCATAATAAATTTAGCACATGCAAATATTTTGTGGGCAAGTATCGATATATACTATTGCTATCTCAGTAGTGTATTGATACATTGCTATCTTAGTATCGATACTTTATTATAAATTGAGTATAGTTGAACATTTCGTGTGCATGTATCGATACTTCTCAACAAATTGATCACTCTGATGAACATTTCGTGCGTAAGTATCGATACGTATCATATATGTATCGATACTAACTTTTTAAGTATCGATACCTCTGGATAAATTAAATATAGAGATGAACATTTCATCTATATGTATCGATACTTTGTCATCCAATAAACAAAATATCAATCATATTAATAAATATATATCGATACGCTCAACAAATTGAATTTTAAAATCAACATTTGAAAAATACACTAATATATAATAATCAACATTATTTATATGTTAACACATTCTTTGCTTAATAAACACAATATATCATTTGCAACTCCTTGAAAATGAGATCAACAAACCAACAAAATCATATATTACAAATGGAATCATCATTATGAATATCTAAATACAACTCTCATACTCATAATCTTAACATCGTCAGCAAACAACATACAGACACATATAAAATTTTCCATATCATAGCTTGTGACTCTGATACCACTTTGATGGAGGTGAAACAAATTTTTGATCTAAATCCGAGGCTACAACCATCGTATGGACGTGTGAAAAAGCCCTAAAAAATCATTAACTAGTTATATGAAAACTTAAAATTTTTAATTATTTTTTGAATCAAAAACATATATGTATGTGAACAAAGGGTATTGTCATACCTCTTTATTCAGTATTTGAAAAGTTAAGCCGTCTCCAGTCGCCTCCAAGCATATCCACATCTTGGTTCATTGACAATGATTCTGATTATATGTTTGGGAGACTTGAACAAGCTAATAAGCTTCCATAAGCTTATTTCAATTTTCTACAAGTTATAAAATCTCTCCTTACTCATATATGAGTGAAGAAAATCATGAAAAAAAATTTCATTCTTTTCTTTTTCTTTCTTTTCTCATCTCTCACCCATTCGAAAACCAGCAAGAGGAGGAAGAAGAAGAAGAAAACTGTTCACTCACACTTTTCCCTCATCTCTCCTCTATGTCTCCCTCTCATTCTTATCCTCTTTTCTCTTTTTTTTTTCTTCCAAGGACAAGTGGCAAGTAATGCATGTTGGATTTCAAAAATCCATCCAATATCATTTAATCTTTATTAAATAATACTACTTGTTATTAAAGTCATTAATGATAAAGAGAGAGAGAGAGAGAGAGAGAGAGAGAGATAAATATCTATATCTATATCTATCTATGTATCTATCTATCTATTATATTATTATTATAAATAATAATAATTACATATTAAAAGATATTATATATATATAAATATATATATACACACCGCAAAATATCTTTTCAAGTCTCCCAATAATTCGTAAATCATATTTACGATATTATATAAAATCATCAGAATATTTTTCGAACTGACGGGTGTTAGCGCGTCCTTATCGGGAACTTTCATTCTTTATATTAAAGAACAAAATTCATTTCATCAATATGAAATTATCAATTGTCAATTTACCAGTTATTGTGTGTGAATCCCTAGGTTCATCGTGAACTAAATATGAGTATATACAAACTCATTCGCATCACCTCGATATAACTCGTTGTAATTAAAGCTCACAATGATCATAAGTGACCTCTAGCAAGATATTATAACCCCTAAGACATAAAGAATGCAATTTCGAATAAACCTATATAGTCATACTTACATGTAGTAAAGTATCTCTATTGTTGATTCCCGATTGAGTGCGGATGAAATCGTTAAACCCCTAACTGAATCATAGGATCAGTAAATCAATCATATATGAGATTTATATATCAAAAAACTCCTTTTTAGAACTGCAAACTTTGGCCAGAGATTTTAATCCCCGTGTATGACATTCCTACCTAAGATCTCAAGCTCAAATATCTGAGCCAGTAGATTTCAACTTGAGATCACCTGTTCTCATACAATAAGAACACATTACCATAAAGTTTATTTTACCAGACATGACTAGCCCAGTGTAATATACACAAATGAATGATGTTCCTCACTGCAGATAGTAGCTATGATATCTCAGGTCGAAGGACTATTGGTACACTAGTACAGTTGTGTGATGAATTATTGACTGCGAATAATTGCTTATATGATTCATCACGTTTGATCACGTTCAATAATACGTTCTCAAACGTAATACCCATGTTTATGCTCTTGTGACATAAGACTTGTCACCCAACTATTAATATCGAATATTAATAATTGACAGCAACAAAACATGTTGATCATGTAATGTTATTGTCCCTAATGACATTATCTCAATCGGGAACTTATTTGGATGTATTTAAATCATAAACTCTGTCCTCATATCTACAACATATAATAGAGCCTTAACACAAAATACATCACAGAATATCATTTTACATCATTACACTAATCAATGAGTTATAACTGAGAAAATTCAAAATGATAGGGTTTTATCATTTATAATTAATTGTAACTAATTTATAATTAATCATTAAGGTATATTTATTATAATTAATAACCTTAACTCGTGTGACACGATTGGGTCTAGGGCATATCTCCAAAAGTTGTTTTTATGGCCCATACCAATAAGACTGATAAACGGTTACAATGTCTATCACAAGGTTTAAAAGTTGGACCTAATAAAAAGAAAGCCAAGAAGATTGAGCCTCTTAGAACATCTAAATCCAAACACAAAGGAAAATATTTCTACTATAAGGTGGAAATACACTGAAAGAAAAATTATCCTCAGTATCTCAATAGTCTTTAGAAGATTAGGAAAGGTATGTACAACAGTGTCATAATTAAATATAAATTAAGTGATAATTTAGATATTTTATTCACAGATTATTAATTCAGTTGCTACTTTTCATTTTTGTGTATCTTTGCAGGTAATATAGAATAGTTATATATTATCAGACGGTAAGATTATCCTGTGAACAACTAATAGAGCAACAGTCACTGTAGAGGTCATTAGATCGCACAAATTAAAATTCCTTACTTGAGATATTTTGAAATTAGATAGGGTTTTGCTTCTGTTGTAAGAAAAATCACTTTTGTATTTATACTATGTAATAATGACTATTCTATATAATTCAATAAAATTAAATGTTTATTATATTTTGAAAATGTATGTGTTGGCAAAGTAGGAAATACAAATGGTTTATATGTCTTTCAATCGAATAAAAGTCATTTAGTTTCTTTAATTATTAATAAAAGAATTTATGTTAACATAAATCTTAAATATCTGTGGTATCATAGATTAGGCTATATTATAAATAGACTACTGACTCAGCTTAAAAATCATAGGATTTTAAGGTCATTGAGCTCGAAAACCTATATCTAACCTGTGAGTTGTGTCTTCGAGAAAAAAATGAATAAGTCTCCCTTTAAAAGTAAAGGTGAAAGGAACAAAAATTATTAGAACTCATACATACAAATATATGTGAACCATTTAGTACTGTGGTCAGAGAAGGATTTGAGTATTTTATTACTTTTATTGATGATATGTCCAGGTATGGGTATGTGTATTCGATAAAATATAAATTGAAATCCTTTGAAAAGTTTAAAGAGTTCAAGAATAAAGTTAAGAAACAAACCAAAAAAGTATTAAGGTATTACGATTAAATTATGGAGGTGAGTATTTGAGTATTTAATTTCAAAAATTCTTGAAAGAGAATGGAATTATCTCATAGAAAACTCTTCTGTATATACCTTAGCTTAATGATGTACTAAAAATAAGGAATTATACTTTATTAATATAGTGCGATCAATGGTTGGTTTCACAAACCTATCGTTAATCTTGTAAGGATATGCCTTAGAGAATACTGTGCACATCTTTAATAAGGTTCCCTTTAAATCAGTCTAAAATACTCCATATAAGATATGGAGTAAGAAGAAACTCAGCTCAATTATTTTAGGGTTGTCCAACTTATGTCAAGTTAGTAAATTCTGATAAACTTGATACAAAATCAGAAATCGATTAGTTTATTTGGTATCTTAAAAATAGATTGGGTTATTACTTTTCCTTTTCTTTTGATAAAAAAGTTTTAATTTGTAAAAATGTGCACTTTTTAGAGAAAGAATTTTTAGAAGCGGTTGTACATGTAGAAATATCGATTTAAAAGAACAACATTTAAAAATCAACCCAACATGGCTAATGGTGAAGAGTTTAGCTAACAACCTTTTGTAATGGTTAATCCAGTTCTAATTTGGAATCCCACTAGAATACCTAAGCTCTTAAAGAGATATAGATATATCAATGAACAAAATTTTAAATCTTATATAGTAAAAAAGGCGGATCGTGATAATAAACCAAGAACTTATGAAGAAGTTATAATGGATAGAAGTTCAAAAAAATGGTTAGAGTCAATGAATTCTGAGATAGAATCCATGCATAAATTAAGTTTGGATGCTTATTGATCCTCCAATGAAAATAGTTTCTATCGACTATAAATAGATCTTCAAGAGAAAGATTGATAAAAATAGATAGGTAGAGACTTGCAAACCTCGACTTATTACGAAAGGTTATACTAAAAAATAACGATTGTATTATGAGAAGACGATTTTATCCATAGCTATAATTAAATCCATCAGGATAATGCTAGCCATAACTGCATATATGATTATAACATTTGGTAGATGGATGTTAAGACAAAGTTTTTCAATATTTTTATTGAGAAAAATCTATTTATAAAATAGCCTATTACTTTTATATCCTCTATTGAACCAAATAAGAAATGCAAGTTACATCGATTCATTTATAAATTGAAGTAAGTCTCAAGAAGTTAGAACATCTTATTTGATAAGACAGTTAAATCATTTGGCTTTATTAAGAACTTAAATGAGCATTGTGTATACAAATAAGTTAAGGATTATATTGTTATCTTTCTAATATTATATGCAGATGACATATTATTGATGAGTAACAATATAGGCATCGTGATAGAGGTTGAAATCTTGTTATCTAGAATCTTCTTTATAAAATATCTAGAAGACATGACCTATGTCCTCGGGATTCGAATCTATCGAGATAGATAAAAAATAACTAGATTATTTCAAAAGTTGTACATTGAAAACATATTAAAGAAATTTAGCATAGAGAACTCTAAGAGATGTCTCTTACTCTTCCTTACGGTCTTTATCTTTCCAAAAATATAGGTCTAAAGATCTATAAAGACCATCAATGGATGTGCATACCTTATGCATATTGGTAGCTTGATATACGTTATGCTATGTATAAGACCTGATACAGCTTATACTATAAGTATTACTAATAGATATCAGGTTAATCTCAGAGAAAAATATTGATTAATAATAAAAACAATTCTTAAGTCCTTAAGAAGTAGTAAATATTTGATTTTGAGTTATGGATCTCAAATGCTAAACATTCAATCGAATGTGAATGAAAAAAATCTATATTTGGATTCATCTTTTTTATATAATAGAGGTGCTATAAGTTAAAAGAGTTCTAATAGATGATAACAGTTGACTTTACTAAAGAAGTTGAATATATAGCTACTTCATAAGATACAAAAAAGGATGTTTTGATACAAATTTTCGTATATAAACTTGGTGTAGTTCTTAATATAACTTATCCGATAGCATGTTCGATGATAATACTAGGATTATTACACAGGTCAAGGAACCGAGAGCAAATCAAAAGTCTAAACTTATTCAATAAAAATATCATATTTTGAGAAAATTTATCTTCAACAAATAAAATTGATCAAAGATTGTTTGATTAGTTTTAGTATAAATTTAGTATTAAAGAGTTTGATATGGATAAACTTGTCATTTTTGCACTTAACTATTATAAAACTTATTTTACAAGCTTTGGGACTTGTTTACCATTGAAATGTTTGATAGGGACATTTAAGTCATTAAGGCATTAATATATAAAGGGGCCAAATTCATTTTGAATAAAGTGATAAAAATTGAAAAATTTAAGCTCTGTCTCTCTCAAACCTCATGGCCAAGGGTGAAACTAAGTAAGGGTGGTTTTGAATCTTATAAACTTTATTATATTGAAGTTATCTTCATCTGATCCAAGTTAAAGGTTAGTGATTCTCACTTTAATTTTGATTTATTTGAGAAAATAAAGCCCTAAAGTATGTTTAATGTATCATAACCCCAATTAGCACTTTGATTTGCAAAACAACTTATCAGGAGCTAAATAATTTTTATCCACAGTAGATGATTACTCAATGACCAAGTATTTCTAAGATTCATAGAGTAGAAGGAGCTTATAGAAAACTAGAAGAACACTAAGATAAAGATGCTATGAATAGACAATGGACCCGAATTTTGTAGCTTATAATTTGATGCCTTTTACAGGGAAAATAGTATAATAAGACATACGACTATCACTTTTACTCTATAGTAAAATAGAATAGTTAAGAGGATGAATAGAACATTGCTAGAGAAGATGGAAACTATATTGATATGCTTAAGTTCGTCCAAAATGTTTTGGGTGAAAGTTGTACATATGACCACGTATCTCATTAATAGAATTTTGACTTTTTTGTAAAACGTCAAAACTCTAGAGGAGTTATGGATAGGGAAGGCACCTACACTTGACCCCTTGAGGGTTTTCAGATAAACAATTTATGTGTATATAAAGCGAAGAAAGTTGAAAACTAAAAAGGTAAAAAGAAAGCTTAATGGCCATGAAAAAGCCATAAAGAGGTGAAAGTTATGATGGCATGATGGTGTGAATGAAAAGTGCATTATTAGTAGAGATGTGAAGTTTCTAGAAGATGGTTGGGCTAAAAAAGCACACATAAAGCTAGAAGTATTAGTGTATGCCTTAAAAATCATTTATATTATCTATTCTAGGTATACTTTGTCTTATGTTTATATATTATTAATGAAAAAAGAAATATTTATTCACAAATGCATAAAAATTCTTTTATTTTATCATGCATTTAAATAAAGTATATATATATAAATTGTCTAGATAATTCATTTAATTGTTAAATAATATTATCAAAGTTGTTTCCTATAAAAGTGATATTGAATGGGCAGTAATATCACATAATATGGATACTTAATGTTTTTTAATGAATATCATAAAATGATATTAGTGAGAGTAATAATGAGAGTCACGTTACTAAGGTATTAGAATAGATTAATAATTAGAAAAATATTTTTAAATACGATTAAATAATAATAAATCATTTAGTAACACATGTAGTCAATAATTATCGTATGGTTGTATTAGTGTGCGATATAATCCTTTAATTAAAAATATCATGATCAAATCTAATATAAATGCACATAGTTTATATAGTATATAAGTATAGAATAATTATGTCTTAAATGCTAAAACCGATTTAGTTTTACATTATTTATATATGGAGATGAATAATGGTCAATATGAGATCCATAGACTTGACATATAAAATAGGGAGTACCAACTAACTCTATCTAGATTCGAGTTCTTAGATAAATATCGATAAATATCTAAAACATAAATCTCTAGTCAAAATAAATTAAATATCATACAAAAGAATTTGTAATGATAAGTTTAGGACATATTAATAAATAATTTACAAATATATCAAGTTTAGATTTTTGACATTATATGAACTATTACTTTATTAGGATTAGACAACAAAAGGATATTACTCACATGATATATATAATCTAGTATGGATTTCATAAAGTATTTTTGTCATTATGGTATTGGGACTATAAGAGTTGGTATGTATACGTGTGTGTGTGTGTGTGTATTGTAAGTTACATAATATGTTAATAATATAGATTATTGAAGGACTTAAAAATATGATTTGGAAGTTAAAGAATTAAATCTAAAATGAAATTTAGTTTAAAATTTTTTGTAAATAGTTGATTTTACAAAATTGCCTTTAGTTGATACTTATCTTCATTTTTTTGCTTAACGGTTAAGTAATTGGATAAATATTAAGTTTAGTTATTAAATTTATTGGATAACTATCAAATTAATTAAAGATAAAAATTAAGGGAAAATATAGACATATAATTTATTTTTCATTTATGGATAGATAGCATTTAAAATTAAAAACTCTCTTGTCCAAGCAACCTCGATTTGGCCATATGGTTTTTCAAGCTTTGGTGGTGTAAATTGTTTGGGTTTTATGATTTTGAAGCCATCTTCATTAACCTTAAGCTAAGAAGGACGTATATAATCGTTACCCTAAGTTTTTTATATATATTTTGATACATATGTTGATCAAAGTATAAGATACTTGTATAATATTGAGATTTAAATATTTTTGTATGTAAACTAGCTTAATAATCCTTCGAGAAGTTTATCACAAAACTAGAGGAATCTCAGTTTTAGGTGGAACTTGACTCAAAAGACAATAAGAAGTTGAAACCATGTAGTAAGAAAGATGAGAGGGAAGTCATGGGAGATGAGGATGCTAATACAATAAGCAAATTTCAGAAAAATACTTTTCATAACTACAATCTAGCAAAGGATAGAGTTAGGACACAAATTGAGGTGCTTGTAAGGTATAAATATGTGGATATAGTTGCATTCCCATGTCTTTTAATAGAAGAAGCGGAGGAAAATAAGCCAACTACTGTAGAAGAAGCATTGGAGAGCTTTAAGGTAAAAAAATAATATAAAACCATCTGTGAAGAAATGAATTCTTTAAAGAAGAATGATACCTATGTTAGTGTATACGCCCTAGAAACTATTCATGTTGTTGGTTTCAGGGCTTTTGATCCTGTATAAACTCTATATTTCTTAATAAAAGAAATTATTCTTTATTTACATACATTAGCTGCTTTCTTTTTTTTTTCATGAAAATGAATATTGAATGTATGTAAATTGTCCAGATAATTTTATTTAATTGTTAAATAAATTATCAAATCGTTCCCTAC
>JAVXUL010032421.1:0-11376 GCA_035590515.1 Trichilia minutiflora
ACAAAACCTTTATCCACCAAATCCTAAAGCTATACCTTCAATTCCTTGAGCTCAGCTGGTGCCATACGATAAGGAGGTATTGAAATTGGCGCAGTGTCTGGCACTAGGTCAATATTAAAATCAAACTCTCGTACTGGAGGCATCTTGGCAACTCATCTGGAAAGACATCTAGAAACTCCCTCATTATAGGGACTTGCTCAACAGAATATTCAAAAACCGTATTATCAACATGTGCCAAATATCCTTGACACCCTTTCCTCAAGAACCGTTGAGCTTCTAAAGTAAAAATTATTCTACTAGATAACAAATTCTTCTTACCTTCGAAAACCACCTCTGATCCTTTGGGTCCTCTGAAAACAACTTGTTTAGAAAAGCAATCCACTCTAGCTCGATGCCTGGACAACCAATCCATCCCCAAAATCATATCAATGTCCTCCATCCTTAAAGGGATCAAATCGGCTACCAACCCAATCCCATTTATAATTACAGAACAATTTTTAAACACTGTCTTCCTCAACGACTTCTGACCTAGTGGGGTATGCACAATGATTTCTTGGTCTAGGGGTGACAATGGTACATTAGCATGAGTTGATAAAGCTGTGTTGACAAAAGATTGATGGGAACCCGGATCTATTAACGCATATGCAGATTGATTAAAAATAGTTATCATACCGGTCACCACATCTGGGTTAGCCTATGCTTGCTCTTGGTTCAAAGTGAACACTCTAGTCTGCACTCTATCTCGAGATCTCTGAGTATCTCGAGATACAGCAGATGAACTACTAGCTCCTGATCTTCTACCAGAAGAAGCCACTGCCTGCTCAACCGGTGGCTGCTGCTGGTGTGAGTAATGTTGACTAGGCTGTCCACCCATCTCCATCCTGCTTAACTTAAGACAAAACCGCCTTATATGCCCCATCTCTCCACAGTGATGGCACACATAAGATTGTGGACAAGGACCTGTATGATATTGTCTGCAAGAAATGCATCTTCCCACATTCTGACTCTACATCGAACCCTAGGTCTGTCCTTGAGTTGATGATCTGAATCTTGAGGGTCCCTGACCTTGAGGAGAATGCGAAGATATACTGGCTGGGCTCGTAGCAGAGGCACCGCTTGATGAACCATTGCTACGACTTTTTTTGGATGGAGAGCACACCTATATACTCAAATATTTCCTCTTCTGAAATTGACTCATCGATCTTCTTTCTCCGGCCAACTTCTCAGTGCGAAGAGCCACCTGGATCATCTCTTTATACCCCTGAGTCCCAGATAAAGACATCTTCTCTTGGATCTCGAAATTCAGACCCTCCTCAAATTTCACACACAGGCTTTCTTCATTTGTAAACTCTGGTACAAACTCCACCAGCTCTCTCAATTGAGTCTCATACTCTGTTACCGTCTTACCCATCTATCTCAAATGGAGAAATTCCTTCTTCTTTTGATTACAGTGAAAGGGACTGTAGTACTGATCCTTGAATTCCTGCACAAAGTTGTCCCAAGTCAACTGGACCGAAGCTCTGGCTTGCACGTTAGCCCACCATATGGTTGCACTATCCTCCAATAACCTAACAGCCACCTTTATCATGTGTCTATCCTCCAGTTTCATATCATTCCGATTACTCTCTAATTTTCTGAACCACTTGTTGGCTTCCGTAGCATCTGTAGTGCCCCCAAAAGGCACACTTCCCAATTATTGGACTTCTTTAATCAACTTGGACAGTTTCGGAGCTGATTCGGATGATTCAGCAGTTTGAGCATTCCAACAATTCATAAAAGCCATCCATTGCTCAGTAGTCATGTTCGGAGGCATTCCCATTCCTGGTTGTTGAGATTGAGGAGGAGGAGACTCAGGTTGTGCCTCAGGCTCTGGTGATGGCATATAAGATGTAGCCTCATTTTCCTTATCGGGTACCAATTCTCTTCGTGGCCCACCTCAACCTTGCCTAGGTCTCGATGATATTAGTACTATAAAAGAACGTAAAAGTTTAACAATACGCATTTACATGGTGGTGATGCTTCCTATGACTCGACTCACCTAGTCCATTGAAATTTCAAAAACAATAAAATCATATACAAGTTTTCAAATCATAGTTTAAAACCAAGTTTGGGTGTTTTCAAAACCATTTTAGAACCAAAAGCTCTGATACCTCTTTAGTTGTCACACCCCGACCCGCGGGTTCCACATGTGACAACCGCCATAGACCTCCAAAGTGTACTCAATTACACAGAATACAATCTGTAGGCCTGTAAGGCTTTTATAAAACCTTTTCTCCACAAATATTTTGCATCACACTTCCAAACAGTCCACCCTTACACCCAAACTCCAAATAATTAAAGTAAGGCCACAAACACTTCAAATATAAACGTGCACATAAATCAATAAAAATATATATTCCAATAAAATCTGTGGGGATCAATCCATCCCAAAATAAAATTTTAAATACTTATTACAAATCTGTTTATCATTCATAATATTCTCAATAATAAAAGAAAAACATAAAAGACCATCAGTGGACTAAGAATTCTACTGGGTGAGTCGATATGGCTACACCTAAGCCTTCAAGTTTTGAAACAGTCACCACCACCAACTCAACCTAACGCTTTCCCTGAAGCTGAAAGGTGAGGGGGGGGTGAGTATACAGAAGTATACTCTGTGAGTGAATGAAATAAAAACATACTTATATAAGCACATATATATATATATATATATATATAGTCACACACTGAGTAATCACTGAGTAAAAATAAGATTGGAAAACATTTAAATTAGAAGAAAACTTTCTTTACTTCGCAAATCTCAAATCATGCTATGAAAGTCATTGGGCTGGCTCCCATTCTCGGTGACTACCTTGGCCGTGGGTGTTCCGAAACCGTCAGTGGGTTTTATATGCAATTAAAACATGCTATTACAAAAATATTCTTTTAAATGGATAAAAGAAAATAATGCACAATTTAAATTCACAAAATAAGCCCACCACTGACGTTCGCCTCGGATTAGCCACGTGGTGATCTTGTCCTAATCCGATTGAGACTCACAGGTGGTCAAACCTCCACTCAAACAATAATCAAAACACCATATAACTCCTCCACCTGTGAGGTCCTACACTTACCTAGGCAACCTCTATCTACTCTGGCCAACCCTACGCTATAACCAGTAACTATTGTGCACAACAGGCCCACGTGGCCACATCACCAATATACAATATGCATAAAAATAGGCCTCACATGGCCATCATCACAACAAGTACAGACCCCTCATAGCCATCATCATAATAAAATATAAACAGGCCAACCTGGCCGTCAATCACAATAAATATCACAATATCTTGGCCCACAGGCTATATCATCATCAAAATCACAAAACATGGCCCATTGGCCGAAAAATCATAAAACAAGTATAAATCTGGCCTATTGGCCATGTCATCATATAAGAACATATTTTAAAAATAGCAAAACCCATATGTCATCCAGTACAACATTATACATTACACATATATTCATATTTTCACATTTCAAGAGTAATGAGAAAACATTTATAATTATTTACATATTATCTCCTTTATAAAGAAAATAAACATATAAATAAAGAAATAAGACAAAAGAGTGTCCACTCACTACTTACCCTCCCTAGTTCCTCTCGTTCCTCGGTGACTCACACGAATACCTCGATCTTGAACCGTCGCCTAACCATATACATAAAATACAATTAATATATGTTCTACTATACATATGAGTTCGAATGCGTGCAATGCATGCTAATCTCGGGGTTTTTAACATCGAACTATTATTTAAAATCGTCTAAAAACTTTGTTAGACGTTAAATTACTTAATTAATATCGATACGGACCCACATTACGGTTAAACCAACTCATTACGACTAACATAAGTGATTCTGACTTGTGGGCCCCATGCATTCATCAGAACAGTAATCGGAGTTATTGTTCATATTCACCCCAAATCTCCGAAATCATATTTCTAGCTTCCTACGACTTCTACGACTCCTCTATAACCCACATTGTGCATTAAAACTAAAATTTAAGCGATAAATCTAAGAAAATCGATACGAAAACCCATACTAATCAAAATGCTTAAAATGGTGAAATGAACATACAGACGAGTTAGAATCGAAGCTACGATCCTCGTGGTGTGGTTGGTTTGCTTCGATTTTACCTCGAAATCGAAAAACCCCAAATGTTCCTTTTCAAACCCTAAGTGCCCTTCCATGAAATCGCGCCTCTATCACCAAATCAACACTCCCAACGTGTAAGACACGAAGAATGTGGCTTGTAGGGGAAGAGAAATCGAAGTTTGGCAAAGATTTGGGTGGGTGGTGGAGAGAACAGAAGAGAGAACGTGAAGGAGAGGAAGAGAAGGAGAAAGGAAGAAAAAGAGTGTAAATTCAACCCCCTGACCCTTATTTATAGAAAAAGGGCGAAATTATCATTTTGCCTTTAAGTTTTCTTAAGGAGAATTTTTCAGAAGAGGGTAATTTCGATCATTTCATGTTGATTCGGTCGAACGAATCGAAGTTCATTCGAACGAATTACCCCATTCTATCAAACGAATCCCTACTTCATTCGACCAAACCCTTCGACGTCTACAAAAGTCAGAGAGCTCTCAAATTACCGATCGAATGAATCCTCATTCGTTCAAACGAACCAACACTTCGATCGAACGAATGGCTCCTTCAGTCGAACGAAGTCTAATTCGGTCGAACGAATCCCCCTATTCGTTCGAACGAATCTGAAGCCACAAATTTTCCAGAGAGTCCTCAAATTTTCGATCAAATGAATCATTCGTTCGGTCGATCGAACCTACCAAAAATAGACTTTTTCACTTGAGTCCTCTCCGAAAACGAAAATCACAAACGGGGTCCCAACGTAGACTCACATAAACTCTTTTTAATCAACATAAATGTCAAATATATCCAAAAACCAGGCTGACTAACTACCGACATGCTCGATGAAAACAAAAGCATGAACAGAAAATATGGTAAGATTATAAATATACCCTTGAGATACAAATACGGGTGTTACAATAATGATGATTGGGAAATGAATTCATTTTTGATAAATTCATTTTGTTAATACTGGAAGTAAAAATGCATACATTACTTATTATTATGTTTATATATTTGTATATGCTATAATTTTGGTTTCTCCTACCTTATATGTGCATGTTTGAATTAACAAATAAGAGGAGCACTTCATTCTATATATTCTTTGATAACAACAAATGATATCAAGTACTTCATATTGATTTTATGTTTTGATGATGAGTGATCATTGGTTTTCCTATTAAATTCCTTGATGATTGAATGATTCTTATGTTATCTGTTATGTATATGAGATTGAAAATCTCTTCTTTGATTACTGACAAAAAGAGGGAAAAATTAGATTGAATTGACAGATAATCAAGTAAGGGGGAGTGATCATTTAAAAGGAAGAAATTCATGAGCAATTTGAAAGAGGGAAAAACATTAACAAGAAAGTTTATCATTTAAAGGAGAGCAAACCATGTGTTTTGTCGTCATAAAAAAGAGGAAGATTGATGACCGAGTGTTTTCAATAATGACTATATGTGTTTTTAATAATGAACAAATGGCTTGCTAGATTAAAGTATTTAATTATTTTATACTTGATTGATGATATAATGCTTTGATTATGCTTTATTAGGTTTAATTTATGATTATATATTATTAATTTTATAGAGCATATACTGTACTAATGATCTGGGTTGAGAAAGATCTGTAACAGGTGAAAAGGATCGATATAAAACTTGCAGAACAAAAGAAGTATAGATACGTCAAGCAAAGTATCGATATATGAAAATCTAAAAGGTTTTCAAAGTACAAAGTGTAAGAAAGTATCGATACAAGATATTAATGTATCGATACATAAAATCATAGCGATGGTCTAAAAGTAAAGCATACACGAGTATTGACACATGGACAAAGGAGTATCAATACATGTTACCTGAAAAAAGTTTTAAAGTGCAATACGTATGAAAGTTTAAAGAGGGATTACTTGGATAAAAAAGGTTAAGGTTTATGGAACAAAATTTATCAATATAGGAAACATAGTCCAAAATTAATAAAATTAAAAACTTTAATCATTAACCTTTAGTGATTGTTTGATTAAGAAAACCCTAAAATGATTGTGTCTCAAAAGAAATCAAATCCTAGGTTTCACGACCCGACCCGTGGGTTTCACATATGATAATCGTCACAAACCTCCAGGGTGTACCCAATCACACAGAATACAACCTGTAGGCCTGTAAGGCTATCACAAAATCTGTTTTCAAAACACTTCCAATATCCAATCAACCATACACCCAAACTTTACATTAAACAAAGCAAGGCCTCAAACACTTCAAATATATATAAATACGCATAAATCCATAAAAGAACATACTCAAATAGAATCTGTGGGAATCAATCCCAATTTATGATACAATATTTATTACAAATTTATTTATCAGTTTCAAATCTCATAAGTAAAAGAAAAATTAAAAATGACACTAGTGGACTATGGATTTCCTGAGCGAGTCGAAGTAAATATACCTGAGCCTTCACTCTTGGAGCAATCACCACCACCCGCGTTTATCCTATCACTTTCTCTGAAACTGAGAGGTGAGGGGGGTGAGTATACCGGCGTATACCCAGTGAATGAACGAGATAAAATATAATTAAAAACTATATAATTTATACATGTATATATTCAAATAAGGTTTCCAAAATCATGTTATAAAGTCATTGGGCTGGCTCTTTTCCTGGCAACTACCCTGGCCGTGGGCGTTCTGAAACCGTCAGTGGGTTTTGTATGCCGAAAAACATGCAATTTAAGAAAAACAGATTTGAGATGCAATAGTTATAAAATATGCACTTTTGACAGAAAAAGGTGTCCAACACTGACGTTTGCCTCGAGCCGTCACGGGGTGACATCCGTGACTAACTGGACGAGACTCATAGGTGGATAAATCCCATCATAATATCACAACACCACAACAACCATAATCAAATAACGATCCACTTATGCAGCCTCCACTCACCTAGGTGACCTCTCTTCCAATCCAATCCTAGGCTACCACTATACACTCATCTGAGGGTCCACATCCTAGTAAACACCTTCCTAAGCTACCATCCTGTAGTTATAGTAAACCAGCACACAAGGCCGTTATCACCAATGCACACAATCACAAAAATAAGCCCTCAGGCTATATCATCATCATAAACATGAAATGAGACCCATTGGCCGAAATATCACATAACAAATACATAGTTGACCCACTGGCCATAACATCAATCAAAACACATATCCAAATACTAAATCCATTACAAAACCATATACAACACATGTAAATATGCATTTTTATATTTGAAGAGTAATGAGAAAATATTTACAAATATTTGCATATTATTTCATTTATAAAAGAAATAAGTTGATAAATAAGAAATAAAAGGAAAGAGTGTCCATTCACTACTTAGGGAGGGTATACACTCCCTAGTTCTCCTCGTTCTTCGGTGACTCACGCGAATGTATCGATCTCGAACCTTCGCCTAACCACACACATAATAATACTATTAATTCCTTGTTTCAATATGTATATGAATTCGAATACATAAAAATACGTACTAAACCCCGAAGTGTTATCGTCAAACTATTAGGCGACATTAACTAAAATCCCCATTACACTTCAACTTATCCAATTATTATCTACTTGGACCCACATTGTAGCTAAACCAACTCGTTATAACTAATATACGTGATTTCGATTAGTGAGCCCCATATACTCGCCGAAACAGTAATCGGAGTTACTGTTCACATTCATCCAAAATTTTCGAAATTATAATTCTAGCTTCCTACGACTCCTATGACTTCCCTACAACCTATATTACGCATAAAATTTAAGAATTAAGCGATAAATCTAAGAAAAACAATACGAAACCCATACGAACAAAATTGCTTAAAATGATAAAATAAATATATGGATAAGTTAGAATCGAAGCTACGAACCTCGTGGTGTGATTGGTTTGCTTCGATTTTGTCTCTAACACGAAAAGCCCCAATTTCTTCCAAGAACCCTAGTTTTTCTTTTGTGCAAATTCGCGTTATAATCGTCAAATTGTTGCTCCCAAAGAGTTAGACGCGGGGAATGTAGTTCGTCTGTGAAGAGAGATTGAGATTTCGACAAAAATCCAGGGTGAGAGCTGAGTAAGCAGTGGAGAGAACGTGAGGGAGGAAGAGAAAGGAAGAAAAGAAGAAAAAGAAGAAGAAAAGATGAAAAATTTGGCCCCCTGACCCCTTTTTATAGAAAAAGAGTGAAATTACTATTTTGCTCTTAAGTTTTCTTAAAGAGGAAGCTTCTAGAAGAGGGCAATTTCATCATTTCGTGCCGATTCGATCGAACAAATCAAAGATTCGTTCGATCAAACCACCCCCTTCAGTCAAACGAATAGCATTTCGATCGAATGAATCCCTTAACGTCTATAGAAGTCAGAGAGCTCGCAAATTATCGATCAAACGAAATGATATTCGATCGAATGAACCAATACTTCGATCGAACGAACCTTTCATTCGGTCGAACGAATTCCAATTAGGTCGAACGAATCCCCCTATTCGTTCGAACAAATCTGAAGTCAAAATTTTTTCGAGAGTCCTCAATATTTCGGTCGAATGAACCAACCATTTTGGTTGATCGAACCTGCCAAAAATTTAAAATCTCACTTAAATATTCTCCATTTGAGCCTAGATTACACCCACAAGTACATGAGACATGAAATGAATGCAGATGTATAAACTGAAGAAGTAAGAAATGACAAATATACCCTCGGGATAAAACACGGGATGTTACAAAAACGTTTAGAACATTGACTTGGATTGTGTAATTTATATTATTTATTATTATCGGGTATATTTAGAGTGATCTATTGTATCATTAAATTACATGTTTAGAAAAATTTTGTCTAAAGAGATTGGTATTTAAGTGGTGTCGCTATGACCCACTAGTCTTTCATGGGAGTTTCCTGGTATGATTTTTGATATAGTTTTTAACAATTTATTTACCTGAAGAATATTAATAATAATTAATGTTAAGTGATCCATATAATTTTTAAAATTAGAGAGTAACCACAACATCTTTAATTAGTTTAAAAAATTATAAATATTAAGGATTTTAGGATCACATATGGATAATAACATTAATTATGATTAGTCATATAAAATATAATAGATCTTATCACACATAAATTTTTATTATATTTTATATAATTAATTAGGATAAAATATTAAATTATATATTTTAATTTACCCACAAGAATTAGGAAGAGGAATATAGTTTGATAGTTTTGTCGTAAATTTAAGATAGATATAATTGAATTAGAAATTTAGCCCACAGACAAATTTTATGTTACTAAATTCATATTTTTGCATGATTTTACATTAGTAGAACATGTTATATATTATGTTAGCCTCAAATTTTTGGTAATATGAGCATGAATATTTAATTTGTTACAGTAATTCAACCTGCTAATTTCTCTGATATGAAATGTGATGAACTGAAATGAGATAATTATAAGGTTTAGAAAGAGAGAGGTCTCCTTCACTTAAGATGGATGGATATAGATTATGCCATAAGGAAGGAGGAGCCCCCTGCAGTAACTACTACCAGCACTCCAGAGGCAATTCAACTTTATGAAAAGTAGGAGCGATCTAATTGACTCTCCGTTATATTTATAAAGACAAAAATATCTGCTGGTATTAGGGGCTCCGTCGAGCAGTATAAGAATGTTCAAGATTTACTTAAGGCCATTAACGAATAATTCGTCACTTCAGATAAGGCAATGGCCAGCACTCTGATTATGCAATTTTCATCCTTAAAGCTCACCAGCATTAAGAGTGTGCATGATCATATCAAGCGCATAAGGGATATAGCGGCCCAACTTAAGACATTGGAGGTTGAGATGTTCGAATCATTCCTGATTCACTATATTCTTTGCACTTTGCCTCAATAATAAGGCCCATTCAAGATCTCTTATAACATACATAAGGATAAATGGTCTATTAATGAGTTGTTGACCCTGTGTGTTCAAGAAGACGACAGATTACTTATGGAAGAAAGTGAAAATGAGAAAGTGAATTTGACAACTTCAGGAAATAAGAGGAAGGATCGGGCTAAGGATAAGAGAAAGGGAAAAATCCCTCCTAAAAAGTATATTAAGAAGCAGATTGTGTGTTTCTTCTGCAAGAAGAAGGGGCACACTAAGAAACAATGCTCCAAGTTCATGAAGTGGCTTAACAAGAAAGGTACTCAACTTTCACTTGTTTGTTATGAATGCAATATGATTAATATTACTCATAACATATGGTGGATTGATTTTGGTTCTAAAATCCATGTAACCAATTCATTGCAAGATTTATGAGACCTACGAAAATCAATGGAAAGTGAGCGTAGTGTCTTTTCAGGAAATAATATGCCCTCGCATGTGAAGGCCATTTGAATGTGAAAAGTGGTTATGAGTAGTGGTTTTATTTTAAATTTAGAAAAGATTTTTTATATTCCTATTTTTTATAGGAATTTGATTTCAGTATCTAGACTTGTATCAGATGGTTACTCCTTTAACTTTTCAGACTCTGGATTTAATTTATTTTGTAAATCTGATGTTATTGGATGTGGAACTTTGTCTAATGGTCTTTTTCTTCTTAATTTATAAAATAATGACAACCATACTTCTATGTATGTTCATGTTGGTACTAAACGATGTGTTGTTAATGAAGAGTCTCTTATGTTGTGGCATCAGAGATTGTGACATATCTCCATTGATCGAATTAAAAGGTTGATAAATGATGGGATGCTTAGTATTCTAGATTTTACCGACTTTAAGACTTGTATAGACTACATTAAGGGCAAGCAGATTAATAAGTCAAAGAAGGGTGCCAAAAGAAGCTCTGAATTATTGGAGATCATACATACAGATATTTATAGTTCAGACATAGATGTATACTGTAATAAGTATTTCATCTTTTTTATAAAATGATTACTCACGATACATGTATGATTACTCATGATACATGTATCTCTACGTACTTAACAGTTAAAGTGAAGCACTAAATGCTTTTAAGGTATTTAAAACTAAAGTAGACAAATGGTGTGGTAAACAAATTAAGATCGTAAGATCTGATAGAGGTGGAGAGTACTATGATAGATACATTGATAGTAGACAAATGACTAGTCCATTTACGAGGTTTCTTCAAGAGAATGAGATTGTTTCCCAATATAGTTTGTCTGGTTCTCCGTATTAGAGATATGCCCTAGAACCAAACGTGTCAGATGGTTCAGGGTTATATTTTCTTGTGTATATACCTTTAGTAATTA
>JAVXUL010032452.1:0-11373 GCA_035590515.1 Trichilia minutiflora
TAATCCATGATGCCACATTCACATACATATATAACATTGGCCTCCGGCCTCACATCACAATATCAATACATACAATAGGCTTGACCTCACATTCATGGTAATGTAGGTTTCTCATTTAAACCAATCCTATCACAAACAAGGGGCCAACCTGGCCACCACACAATATATATCTAACGCCTTCTCATTTCAATCACATATATATATCCACATGCTATTCTCTAGCATTATACTCATTCATAAATAACAATAAATGAGGCGAAGGAAAGAATGTCCACTCACAGTTTCCCACCCTCTCGGTATCCTCCTCGCGGCGGAGATCCTCCCGTCTTGGCTGTCGCTCCTGGATACACACAAACATAAGTCATAAAGTGCGTGCATGATTTAATGCATGCTCATGCCACTCTTATACCTCTTTCTCTCTCTCTCTCTCTCTCTAACATACTGTTCTCATATGAATCTCATTCTAAAAGCATATTTCTCATCAATTTAAACACCATTAGCTATCAAAGCCTTTCAATCTACCAATACCGATGACAAATTAGAAAAACCCCAATTTCTAAGGTTTTATAAATAGTAACCCTAAAATCTATTCTTGCGATTCATGCGCATCAAAGGCTTAAAATAGAGAAATGAGCTAAGGGATGAACTTACCTAAGATGGTAGAAGTGTTCCGAGTCTCTCTTTGCTCGATTCTCTTACTTGACTACTGTTTATCGTCACCTCTCTTCTTAATTTCTCGCGAACCGTCGCGTGAATCTCTCATCAGAGGAGATTTATGGGTTCTGGTATTGATTCTTAGTTCATAAGAACTAAAATGACGAAGTTTCATATAAAAATAGGGAAGATTAGCTCACTGACGTGAGAGAGAGTATTTTTTATTGTTTTTGGTAGAGAGAGAAACAAAGAATTTGAAAATGAAGAAGACGACCTGTCCCTGAGCATATATGCTATGAAATCCCCAAAGGTGTCAATACATTTCAAAACGTATCGATACGTTTATACCAATGTATCGATACCTTTAACTAGAATACTGTTCATAAGCCTTCAGGGTGTCGATACCTTCCTCAACATATCGAAACCTTTCGTCGCAAGCGAGTTTCATCACCGTCACCAACATATCGATACCCTTATCAATGTATCGATACATTTGGCATAATTCACTGTTCGTCAAGCTCTCAAGGTGTCGATACCTTTCACCAAACGTATCGATACCTTTGGTCCCAACAGTAAATGTATCGATACCTTTCTCAAAGGTGTCGATACCCTTGGCCTCAACCTCAACGTATCGATACGTTTTTCCAAACGTATCGATACCCTTGCTTCTGGTCCTCCTTCCGAGGACTACAACTTTATTTGGCCATAACTTTTAACTCAGATATCCGCTCGAAACCCATAATATATCAATGCAAAGCTCTCACCAAGCTTTACAAAATCGATAAAAACTTTTTCTCAATTGGAGATGATTTTGGGGTCAAAAATCCAGATATTTCTCATAAGCTCAAATCCAATACCATAATCTTATCCAAGATATAATCATCAAGTTTCATACCCTCTCGTGAAAAAATCTAAACACAAGGACATGCACGTACACTCATGAGGGATTTATAATCATGCCCAAATACTAAAGAACGGGTTTCACACTCTATACGTTTATTGTCAAGCTAGCAATAAACAATAACTGAATTAAACTCTTTAATTTCTTTTATATCCTAAATTAAACTCTTTAATTATTTTATATAATTAATCTTCACAAGATTTATTAAATATATCTACAGATCAATATTGACACCTAGCCATGTAATATGGCCTCCAGATTACAATGAAATGGAAAACTTAAAGAGTGAACCTTTTCGTCATCAATTATCGTATAATTCAATCCTTTTTATCATACAATGCTTCGATGAGACCAAGGGTATGCTATAATCGTCAAACCCTTTTAGATTCAATGCTATGTATAATAAATAATAGATTATAACTCTATTGTGTATTATCATTGAGAGCACACTTCTCAATCACACCCAATACATTATCCAAGCCTACGTTTTTTGAGTCAAATATATATTATTCATATAAAGCATTCTATCTCAAATACTAAGACTGACGAATCCTGTCCCGAACACTCACATACCTCCATGAATATCTCACTAGACCCAATGATTACCTATCATAAGCCTGAATATAGACTTGCCCTAAGTAGTATCAAAGTATGGTAATTCACTTATAAGATAACGATAGTGTTGTAAAGTCTAAGGATTACTTACATAATTGACATGACGAATGTCCAATTGAAAATTAAGTGTAATTAGTATTTGGACAATTTATGTGAGTCTATTAAGTGAACTTATACTCAATTAATGAGCATCTATACACTTCTTTTAGTATCTCCATACAAATAATATATGAGATCAATTACGTTCTATCTCATAGAGTAAAGATAATGTATACTAATCTTTTTGATATTATAAAAGCCCCACTTTGTAGTCCTAGATAAGGAATATTTAGTAATGATATTACCAACACACAGTCTCATAAATATAAACTTTATTATAACAGTATGTATTGCATATATTCTATAGACTTTATCATGACTTGTAAATCAAATATATGCAATACATCATAACAGTATGTATTGCATATATTTCATGGGCTTTGTCATGACGTATAAATCAAATATATATATTATCATGTTAAACGATAATATAATAGAAATACTTATTTTATTGATCAAAAGATTTTTAAGAGATTTTTAAAGTCACAATCACATATCACATCGTGATTTATTTCTAAGGCATATATCTCTTTCAATTTCTCACTTACACTTAAAGCTAATCACCTCTATAATAAAGACCCATTTTTTAGAATGATCTTCGTACATTCTTTGAGATAAGGCTTTGGTTAATAGATTTGTAATATTTTATTCTGAGGGCATTCATTTAAAGCAAATATATTCGCAGAATATGATTAGAATTCTTATGAGACCTTAGTTCCTTGGCTTGTGCTACAGCCTCATTGTTATCCTAATATAGTAGAATTGGATCAATAATGGTAGGAACTATATTAAGTTCATAAATAAACTTTTCATCCGAACGCCCTCTTTTATAACATCTGAAGTTGTTATATATTTCGCTTCTATGGTGGAATCTATAATAACAACGGTAATTTTCTGTTTGAAACTCGTCCAACTTACTGATCCAACATTTAAAGTAAACATATATCTTAAAATTGATTTATTATCATCTTTATCCGACTAGAAACTCGAGTCAGTGTCACCCCAAGTGCCAAGTCAAATCCTCCATATATGAGAAACGATTCTTCAATCTTTTTCAAGTACTTCAGAATTATTTTCATGGCTTTCCAATTACTCTCACCTATCAGCCTAAAACCTGCTCATCATTCTTAAAGCATAAGTCACATCGAGCCTCGTACATAGTATAGTATATATGATGAAACCAATTGCCAAAATATATGGTATCCTACTCACGTATTTTCTCTCTAATTGTGTTTTAGGAGATGTTTTCTTAGAGAGTTAGATGTTTTCTTAGAGAGAGTAACTCCATGACACACTACATGTATCCTTCCTTGGAGTTTTCCATACTAAATCTCATTAGCATTTTATTTATATATGTAGACCAGGATAATCTTAACATCTTATTAGATCTATCACAATAGATCTTTATACCCTATATGTAGGATACTTATCCTATGTCTTTTATGAAAAAATTAGATGATAACTAAATCTTTATTAACTGTAACATTCTTACATCATTTTCAATAATTAGTATGTCATTCATACACAAAATTAGGAATGTTACCATGCTCTCACTAATTCTTTTGTAAACACATGGGTCATCAAAATACTTTTGACGAAATCAAACTCTTTGATTATCTTATCAAAATGTATATTCCATAATTGAGAGGCTTACTTAAGTTTATAAATAGACTTCTGTAGCTTGCATACTAACTTGGCATTTTCAGTTGATATAAGACCCTCAAGTGTCAAGTACACATCCTCTGTCAAATAACTATTAAGAAAGACAATTTTAACATCTAGCTACCATATCTCATAATTATAGTATATAGCTATAGCAAGTAAAATCCAAATGAAATTAAGCATGGTCATAAGTCAAAATGTTTCATCAAGGTTAACTCATTGCCTTTAACAAAAGCCTTTTATTACCAAGATTTCTTTATTTCACCCAATAGGTATAATGCCTTCTGATGGTTTAACCAAAATCCATACTTGGTTAGAATACATGGAATCCATTATGGATTTTATGATCTTCAAACCACTTCTTTAAGGCAATACTACTTCTCACCTCATTACGGGTCATAGCATCCTTATCAATAATAAGGATAATCACAGATCTACTTTTTTGATGATATCTAACATATCATTAAGGTGATCATGATATCTTAACCAACCTACATATATTAGTGTTTATAGATTTTGAGCAAGTTCCTTTAAAGTTTGAGTGTTAGTCTATGGTTGAGAAATTATTAAAAAAAAATTTCAAGTTCTATTTTATTGCAATCATATCTATCTTCGAGAATCTTTTTCTCTAAGAAAATAGCATGCTTAGAAACAAATATAATTTGTTCTTCAGCATAATAGAATTATTACCCCATAGACTCTCTTAGATACCCCACAAAACTACATCTAACACTTTTAACGATAAACTTATCGAGATTTAATCCTTTTTACTGGGTAACCCTAAACTTTAACATACTTAGTGTTAGGCTTTTTCCCTTTTCATATCTCATATGAAACTTTAGACACTGATTTTATTAGAATTCTGTTCAAAATATGGTTAGTGATTTTAAGAGTATATCCTCAAAGGAATATCTAAAGATCATCATTGCTTATCATAGATCATTCTATATCTGATAAAGCACAATTTTTCCTATACAAATACACCGGATCAACTGTAGTGTAACTGGAGGAATATATTGGGATACAATTTTTTGAGCCTTGAGATAATTTAGAAATTATGACTTAAGTATTTACCCTTATGATCTAATTGAAAGAATTTAATACTTTTATCAAGTTGGTTTTTTATTTCACTCTCATATTCTATGAATTTTTCAAAAGTTTCAGATTTATGTTTTAACAAGAACACGTATTCAAATCTCAAAAAAATCATCAGCAAATATAATGAAATATGAATAACCATCTTAAGATATGTCACCATTGATCTACATACATCTATGTGAATCATACAGTTCAAACATCTAATACTTATCACCATTTTTAATAAATAATAATTTGGTCATTACCCATGATGCAAGATTCACAAGCTATACATGGTTTGTAATTATTTGTATTCAAGCAAGACTCTTGAATTAACTTTTCAAATCTATTCTCACTAAAATAACCTAATCAATAATGTCATATAGTAGTCATAATTAAATCATCTCATTTTCTCTTATTGGTATATTCATTAAACAACATCATATATGTAGTGTCTAAAGCTAATAATATAGCAATTCTTACTAAATTGCCAATACGCATCTGGATCTCATCTTTTGTATAAATGTCTAATGTTTGTCTAAACATGTATATCATTATAAACATTAGATGCACATCCAGTATCTAATACCCATAAGGAACTATTCTTTTCTAATAAATTTATTTTAATAACAGACATACACTAAGAGCCTGAAACAATAACTTGTTTCTCTTTTGCCTTTATTATAAGATACTGCTTGCAATTTATCTTTCAGTGCTCATCTATTTATAAATGAAAATAGAAACCTTCAGGATTTATCTCTTATTTTTGTCCTTTGTCTTTATATACTCTACTTTGGGTTTATGTGATTTCTTCTTCTTATTAAACTTGTTAACCTTTTCTTCAAAAACTAAAAGAATCACAACCACTTTTACATTTTTATCAGATTTCTTATCCTATAGATCTGACGCTCAACTATTATCAATATATTATGCAACTCTATTTAGGATGTACCGATGTTATTCATGTAAAAGATGGCAATAAAATCACTAAAGGTAGCTATGAAAGACTTAAGGATAAGTTATATATTAAGGTCATTCCTTTCTCTCCTTCTCCTATGTATCATCTAGCATGGCTTTGAGCATTAGAGAATTAAGAACATAGGAAGTTCATGCACACATTAAAACCATTATAATTGTGTAGAATGAATCAGAGAAAAATTTAAGATCATTCAGTTTTCAGAAACTCACATAGTATGAAATGGATCATATAAAGCAGTTAGCTTTAATATATTAAACATGCCAAAACAAACATTATAGACTTGGTCATAATAAGTATTAAAAATTTTAAAAATTAAATAAATTAAATCTTAAATTGCTTCCATTATTTTATTTAAAATGAATAACCCTTTAATATGCAAATCAGAAAATATCACATTATTTTCTAGTGGGTATTGGAATCCAATTAACTTGAATAGCATAAGTTTGTGTGACACAATAACTCATGCACTCTTTAACCAAGTAGGTAAATGCATACCAATTGTAACTCACACAACTTCCAATATTATTCAATATTTAGAATTTTATGATCTTGTGTGACACAACAAATCATAAATTCCAGTTAAGTAGACCAATATTTCTTATGAACTAAGTTTCATCATATAGCCCTTGTATAACATAACAAAGCTACATGACTACACTCATATCAAACAACTCATGTAAATATATTAATTCATGATGACAAAAAAAAATAGGTTTTGTGTGACACAACAAACCACATCACATTACTGAATTCAATCAACACATAATTGTTGAAAAGGCTATGTCAAATATTCTCAATATTCAACATTATCACTTAATATTAATTATAAAAGGATTTGTTATTAAAAAATGGTCTCATTAAAATAACATGCTTATGACACTCAGAAATTATGTTTATGATATTCATAACTACCTACATCAACATGTATTGCATGGTTATCATATGAACATTTCAGTAAAGGGCACACAAATATGATAATGTACGTGTAACCATTTAAAATAAAATTATGCTTATTTATACTTGACACTCAAGTTCTAAGATATATCCACATATACCTTATTGACCTTACTAAAAGTCAATCATAACACTTGATTAAATTAGGGTTTTTCAACACAAACCTTAAACGTCTTGCATGTGACCTAGGCCTTGATCACTTCATAAGAGGTATTAATTAACTTTTAATTGATCAAAATCATCAAAAATGGACACTTTTTCAAGGCATTTGTTTCGGCCAAATAAGAGAACAAAATCTATTTTTTTCTTAATATTTCTTTTCCATCAAAATTGATAATACAACAATTATCCTTAAATGTAATAACTCTTACTACTAATGGAAATTTTATAAGAAATATCTATACAATGAACAAGCATCAAGTTACACATTAAAATGACCTTATGTTCAATTTTAGCAAATTTATAATTTATAAGTTACTCTTGTCAAGGTATCGATACGTTTGATACTGTTACAATTTATAATGCTTGCAAAGTATTGATACGTTTAGCCCGTTACTGTTTATCATGCTTTTAAGATATCGATACCCTGGGTTTGGCTCTCAACTCTGAAAGGTATTGATACCTTTAACCTTATCCATAACGTATTGATACCTTTTTGCAAAGGTATCGATACCTTATCTCTTCTCCTTCTTCTGAGGATTGTTACTTCAAATGATCATAACTTTGGATTTCGATATCCGCTCGAAACCCATAATATATCAATGGAAAGGTCTCTCCAAGCTTTACAAAAAAAATAGGACTTTTTTCTCAGTTAGAGATGATTTTAGGATCAAAAATTTAGTTCTTTCTCATAAACTCATATTCTATACCACTCACCTCGATAAACATAACTTCAAGTTATTACACCCTCTAATACGTGATCTACATGAAGTATCAAGTTTAAATCTCATAAGGGTTTCACAATAATATACATAACCCTAAGAGAAGGGTTTCACAAATATACTAACCAACAAGCCACCATTCTAACACATATCAACATATATACTAAACCAACACCTATACTCATCAATACATGCATAAAAAATAAAATTTAACTTATGATCTGATACCATTTTCATGTGAGGTTTTGCAAGAAAACGTATAGGATCATTTATTCCATTTTCATGCATATAAACAAGCTAAACATTTTAGCATGTAAAATATTAGGGTTTGAGAACTTTTTATCTTAAATGAGCTTTATCTTCTAACTTGAAGTCTTTTCCCAAGCCTCCAAGTGTATTCATACTCTCGCTTAAAGATGATGGAGATGCTATAAAGTATTGGAAACCTGATATACATGCAAAACAATTTTGCAAAAATTTAGCAAATTAAATCAATATATCTACATATATATGCATATATACTTGCTGTTATAAGAAGAAAGAAACCATAAAACAAGTGTTCTTTCCTTAGCTTTCTTTCTTTCTTTGAAATGAAAATGGAAAAACAAAATTTTCCTTTCCTCTTTTCAAATGGCCGAATGTTTTGGAAAGCTTTCTCTCTTTCTGCTTTTTCTTTTCTTTATTTTGCTTTTGTTTTGAAAATGAATTCATCAAATCAAATCTCTCATTGCTTCCACCGTATACATATATTACAATCAAAAAATTGAATTTAAAATCAATTTCTATATTGCCATATAGTTCTTAAGTGTAAACAAAAGCTTAAAAAACAACAACCAATAAGAATAAAGCAATTGGAAGCACACGTATAAATATAATTGGCGGAAGCTTAATGAATTATCCTAACAAATAATATATTATTATTACAAATAATATTAATACAATTAAATATATATATAACAAATAATATATCCATTTATTATTAATTATAATAATTAATAATTATAGAGTTTTCTTTATCATTGGATCAAAAGTAAGGATTATGATTAATTATGATGATGATATTTGGTAAACAAAAATTGTGTCATGTATCATCTAAGCATTCATTTAAATTAAATAACTATTATTTAATATTTAATATTTAATAAATAAACACTTTATTTATCTATAAATGAATACTTGGCAAATTAATAAATAAATAAATAATTTTATTTATTAATTGATATATCAAGTTATATATTTTTTAAGTCTCTAATAATGTTATAATATTTTTCGAACTAATGGGTGCTAGTGCATTATTGTCGAAAAAAATTTATTCTTTATATTAAAGAATAAAATTATTTACCGATCAACTTATCGGAGCCATATACTTTTTATCAATACGAAATATCATTAACTAACTTAATGACATTATTCTACCCATCATCAACTAATAGATTATATGTGTGACCCCCTAGGTTTATCGTGAATTAGATATAAGTCAATACGAATACATTATCATCACTTCGGTATAACCCATTATACCCAAAGTTCTCAATAATCATGAGTGACCTCTAGCAAGATATCATGACCACTAGAACATAGAGAATACAATTCGGATAAACCCATAAAATCGTACTTACATTTAGTATAATTCCTCTACTATCAACTCTCGATCGAGTGTAGGTCATAGTATAATCAAATCTCTAACTTAATCATAGGATCAGAACCTTAATCATAAATAAAATTCAGGTATTCAAAAACTTATTTTAGAACTCGTGTACTCTGATCAGAAATTTAATCCCCGTAGATGACAGTTTTACCTAGGATCTCAAGCTCAAATACCTAAGCCAGCAGATTCTATCTTGACTATCACTTGTTCTCATGCAATAAGAACACATTGTCATCAAACTTCTTTCACCAGGCGTGACTAGTCCAATGCAATATACAGAAGTGAACAATATGCCTCACTATAGATTACAACTGTGATGTCTCAGTTTAAAAGACTAATGATATACTAGTATAACTATATGACAAATCATTAACTGTATATAATTATCCATATGATTCTATCACGATCGATCATGTTCACCAACGTGGTACCCATATTTATTGTCTTGTGATATGAGACTTGTCATCCAACTATTAGTATTCAATATTAATCTTTGACAATAATAAAACATGCTGATCATGCAATGTCATTGTCCCTAATGACACCACCTCAATTGGGAACTAATTGTGAATATATTTAAATCAAATATTTGCTCTCATATCTATAACTCTTTATAGGTAGACACATAATACTTATAAGGACATATCTTGCATCACTAAAAAAATATAATAAATAGCAAATGAACAAAATGCAAGATATATAAATACTATTTTATTAATTTACGAACATTTTTATAACTAATTACAAAGACTATATACAAAGAAATAATGATTCTGAACTATATGACACGATTGGTTCTAAAACAAATCTCTAACAGATATAACAATAGCTCATTCGCATAATAAAAATGGTAAGTTTGTTGAATGTTCACTCACTGAGTACTGGATTACTCACCCTACTCCCTTACATTTTAGGATAATTTAGTTTGTGTATATGGTGTGGTCAGGCTAGGAAGGATTTGCTTGGACGACTATCAGGTATTCGACTAATTTATGGATTTTGATCCACTGAAGAAAACTTATATTGAAACATTTTTACTTTGTCTTTCATTCGACCGAGTTTATATTGAAATAAGATATGTTTGAATTTTTGATTTGATACCAATGAATGATGTTGGTTTGTATTTGATTTGAAAATATTGCATTAATATGCATTTTGATAATTTTAGAATTGTGTTATGTTTAGATATGGTTTGAAAATAAATTTAAAGTCTTGTGTGTCCTTGAGATGTATTATAAATTAATAGAATGTATTTTTTGGACTCAAGGTGATTGTCACATATGCCGATTCTTAATATTAAGGTATAACAAAAGAAATTTTACTATAAGAATAATAAGAAGGTTACATATGTGTGTTTTAGGACATGTATTTATATAAATACATAAGTCATAAACTAGGTTCATAAAATCAACTAGGTTAACATGCCATATACTCATATATATATATATATATATATACCAATATTTTTAGTCATATATATACGAATACCTAAATATCAAATATGAAATATAAACTTGACAAAATTGATTTGTGTTATTGGCTGATTTTATTTTTTGTATTTTATTACCAACAACTTCTTAATCTGTAGTTAATTATATTTGTTAAGTTATCATGTTTGATGTTTTAGTGTTTTATCACTGAATTTGAGAGCAAAGGACAAGATTGTGTAGGTTTTGTTTGAAGTTTCATCTGAGTTCATGTTGAAGTTTGTCCACCTGGTAAATTATTGTCACACCCCGACCCGTAAGTCCCACCGGTGACAACTGCCATAGACCTCTAGGGTGTACTCAATCACACAGAATACAAACCTGTAGGCCTGTAAGGTATTCACAAAACCTGTTTCCAAAACACTTCCAAATAAATCCAACCCAACACCCAAACTCCAAATGGATAATACAAACCA
>JAVXUL010032463.1:0-11373 GCA_035590515.1 Trichilia minutiflora
CAAAGTATTCTAGAAATCACCATTACCAATATCTGTTTGAGCCGTCCGAAGCTTTCTTGGATACATTGGATTTTATCGACGGTTCATTTGTAGCTTTTCTTAAATTACTAAACCTTTATGTTCATTACTTGTAAAAGATCACCCCTTTTATTTTGATGATGAGTGTTTAGTAGCTTTTGAAAAGTTAAAGCAAGAATTAATGTTAGTACCAATTGTAGTAGCACCTGATTGGAGCCTTCCCTTCGAACTCATGTGCGATGTAAGTGATTTTACAATGGGAGTAGTTCTAAGCCAACGCATGGTGAAAAGGTTGGATATGATCTACTATGTAAGCAAAGTGCTCAATGAAGCACAAATAAATTATGCAACCACCGAAAAAGAATTGATAGCTGTTGTTTATGCATTTGACAAATTTTGTTTATATCTTATAGGTTCCAAGGTGATTGTCTACACAGACCACGCGGCCATTCGTTACTTACTGACTAAGAAGGATGTCAAGCCACGACTTATTCACTGGATTGTACTACTACAAGAATTTGATATGGAAATTCAAGATACGAAAGGGATAGAAAATCTTATTGTAGATCACTTATCGAGGCTTGAGAAAAAAGAAGAAAATGCTATCGAAGACATTGATGATGAATTTTCAGATGAGCAGCTATGGGCAGTTAAACATGAACTGGTGTACTATGGTATGCAGATTTTATGAACTACTTGGTTGCCTAAGTAATCCCAGAAGATTTATCATTCCACCAGAGAAAAAAGTTTCTTGCCGACGTCAAGCATTACATTTGGGAGAAACCCTTATTATTCAAGCAATTTTTAAATGGGATTATTCGAAGATGTGTGCCCGAAGTAGAGATGATAGATATTTTACGACACTGTTATTCATTACCATGTGAAGGTCATCATAGACCTGACAAGACAGCAGTCAAAGTTCTACAATCGGGTTTTAAATGGCCTACTTTATTCAAAGATGTGAAGAGCTTTGTGCAAAGTTGTAATCGATGTCAGCGAGTTGATAATATTGGAAAACGACATGAGATGACACAACAAGGGATTATGACAGTAAAGCTATTCGATGTGTGGGGCTTAAATTTTATGGGCCCTTTCCCGCCATCACAAGAAAACCTCTATATATTGGTCGCAGTCAAATATGTGTTAAAATGGTTGAAAGTAACAACTTTAACTAACTACACAGCCAAGGTGGTTATCCAATTTGTGAAAAAATTTATCTTCTTGAGATTTGGAGTTTCAAGAGTCATAATTAACGACAATGGAGTTCACTTTCACAACAGTCAATTCCAAGCATTACTTGAAAAATATGGATGTCTGTGAAAGACAGGAACTACTTATCATCTATAAATGAGTGGCCAAGTTGAGATATCTAACCATGAAATAAAACTCATTCTAGAAAAAATGGTAGATTCTTCACAAAAGACTGGGCAATTAAACTTCACAAAGCACTCTGAGCATACAGGACTGCATTCAAAACTCCACTGGGAATGTCACCATTTCGATTGGTTTATGGGAAAGCATGCTATTTACCAGTGGAGCTGGAACACCGAGCATATTGGGCTATTAAGACCTTAAATTTTAATTTAAAGGACGCCGATAAGAAGCGCTACTTACAGATAGCTAGGCTGGGTGAAATTTGATGAGAGTCTTTTGAGAATGCATGCATATACAAAGAATGCACTAAGCATGACATGACAAAAACATTGTACAAAAAGAGTTCAAAGAAAGTCAGAAGGTGTTGTTATTCAATTCGAGATTAAAATTATTTTCAGGCAAGTTAAAGTCACGATGTCTGGACCATTTAGAATAACAAAAGTCTACCCAACTGAAGCCATTAAAATTCAAGGAGATGACCAACGACCGTTTACTGTAAATGGTCAACGTTTAAAGCATTACTATGAGGGAGATCACCAGAATACACTTTTTTGGAGATTATATTGGATACTTAATCAAGAAGAGACACTATCGAACAAACGACAATAAAACAGTGCTTCTTGGGAGGCAACCCAAGCATTTTAAACTTTGTTTTGTTTATTTTTATTTTCGCTCCGAATTGTTTTAAATCTCTCATTAATTTTTGTTTTTCTTTTATTGTGTACATAGTGTGATTTGAATTTGCAGGATGTTAAAGAAAGAACCACCTAAGATCCCTAACAGTATTGGACGATCTTGCCTCAAATTCCAGAAGCAAAAGCGCTCTGGCAGCACACTATCAGCGCCCCGGCGCCAACGCACGAAGATCAAGCCTCAAAGTCTAGAAGCCGCAGTGCCTTAGCGCCCCAGCGCCAATGCATGAAGTCATGCCCGTAATTTCCAACAGTGTCAGCGCCCCAACTCCAACACGAACTCCACGCCCAATTTTCCAAAAATTCTAGAGCTAAATACGCCCCAGCACCCTGCTTAGCACGCCTAGAACCATTATAAGAAAAATTTTCCAAAAATTTCAGAGCTAAATGTGCCTCAGCACCCTGCCGCCATTACAAGAAAAATTTTCTAGAAATTCCAGAGCCAACAAGGGTCCCTAGCCCGAAAAAAAAAACTGAGGCGCCCCAGCACCAAACGGGTTCTTGGCCCCCAAATTTTCCAGGGACTCAGGTGCCCCGACGCTACTTCAATGACACTTCCCCTTTTTTTTGTTCCGTCTCAACACTCTTCCATTCTCAAAATTTTCAGCAACTTTCCATAAAACCCTAAGACTTCAATCTCTCAATTCCACCTGCATTCACCTCCAACACCACAAATTCATCGATTAAATGCAAAACCCATTCTCCCCAACATCAAGTGAAGATAGCTTTTCAGATTTAATCGGAGATTTTATCGGTATTGTTCTACTCTGAAGGCTACTCCAAGGCACCCACACTCATGAGAGTATGCTTCTAATTTTCTCTTTAGTTGTTAAAAACTTATAGTATTTTTGCATGATTAGGAAAATAGTTGATGATAGAATAATGGGTTTGTTGGAGCTTGAAGTTGGGCTATCATGAATTCATAGGTTTAATGGATTGAAGTGGAGAAATTGATGTGATTGTGTTGTCTTACAATTTTTGAACTTATATTCATTGTGGGTGTTGTGGTTTTATTGTATTGGATATTATGGAAGTGTGTGGATTTTGTGTGGTGTGAGATCCATTTTATAGCAAGAGCAATTATACACAAACGAATGGCCCCAAAACGGAAGAAGGAGGCGAGTTCTAGCTCCTCGTCAGCCTATGATCACAGGCGATTTATGAGTGCCGAAGCAGTAAGTAGGTTTCCCACTCTGCTAGTTAACAAGCTGCTGATTTCAGAACTCAGATTTTTGCCAGAATCTAGAGACGGTGACTTAGCACCAATGATACAAGGTCGATATTGGGAGGAATTGGCAAAGCATCTAGATGCTACTGTGGTATCAGTTGTTAAGGAATTTTATGCCAATGCTCTGGATCATACCAATCATCGGGTAAAAATTAGAGGGAAGTGGGTGTCTTTCAACAGATCTGAAATCAACCGATATTATCACTTGGTGGACATTGAGGATGATGAATACCTCCAATACTTGTGTACAAACTTGGATTATCACAAGTTATTCAAACACTCTGTCAATCGGGAGCTGAATGGAAAGCAAAGGATAATGATGCATCAGTTTCCTTTTCTGCAAATGAACTCAGTAGATATGGCAAGGCTGAAGATGATTTAGCATGTCGTATATGCAAGGATCATTCTTTGGTTAACATATGCAAACTTTTCAAAGTTTTCCTAAGAAATCAAAAGTGATTTGAATTGTTATCAATATAAATACAACAAATACCTTTTAAGCTTGGATTTGAACCCAACAAGAAGTCTCCCTCTTGTTTCCAAAGGGTTACACACACCAATTGTATTGAAATGGTTCCAAGTGCTCAAATGGAGTCCTAGAAAGGATTATAGGTTCACAAAACTATAACTAATGTTTTCTACACTTAGAAAACATATTGAAACAAGTATGGGAAAGTAGAAATACAAGAATATAATTTTCAATTTCTAATTTCCCTTTTTCTCTCTTTCTTTTCTTTCTTTTTCTTTTTCTTGGAAAAGCTTGAAAAATATCGTTTTCATGGTTTCTACCTCCCACCCATTTCCAACAAGCAAGGAAGATGATGAATCAATTTTTTTTATTCAATTCCAAATGCCCAACAAATGCCCACTAAGAATGAATTCAATTGGCTTTCAAAAATAACAATTAATAACATTTAAAATAATAAAACAATGGACACTTGTCAAGCATCCATGAAATGTAACTCAAAAATTTATTCAATATTCATTAATCTAATAATGAATAATTATTAAATTATTAACAATTAATAATTAATAACATATATATATGTATATATTAAATAAAGAAAGAAAGATGTTAATATATATACACTTATAATATTAACATGTAAATATTATTTTATATTATTCTTTATTTAAATCTTTAATCAAATTAAAGAATTAATCCTAGTCATACTTTTGGATAATTTATGATTAAAGGAAAGTTTGACATTTGGCAAAATCATATTATACCATTTGTCATTCAAGGATTCCTTTTTTAATGAAATAATAATTATTCAATTAATAATAAATAAACAATTTTATTTATTAAATGTTTGATATATAAATATAGTTTCTAGGTCTCCATATATCAATAAATCAAAACTATGATATATTAAATTATTAGAATATTTCTCGAGCACACGGGTGCTAACACGTTATTACCGAGAAATTTATTCTTTACGTTAAAGAATTAAAATACTATCCGATCAAAACATCGGATCATATTTATTTTCATCAATACGAAAACATTACAACCATTATCAACACTTATTGGCTTGTGTGTGTAAGCCCCTAGGTTCACCATGAGCTGGATATGAGTATATATGAATATTTCGCATCAATTCGATACAACTCATTGTAATCGAAGTTCTCAATGATCATGAGTGAGCTCTAGCAAGATATTATGACCCCCAGACATGAGGAATAAAGATTCTAAATCAGCCCAGATAACTGTATTTACATGTAGTAAAGTTCCTCTACTGTCGACTCCCTATTGAGTACGAGTCATGGTATCGTCAAACCCCTAACTCAATCATAGGATCAGTAACTCAAATCATATACGGGATCCACTTATCCGAAAATACATTTTCGATTATGTGTACTTTGATCAAAGATTTAATCCTCATGTATGACATCCATGTTTAGGATTTCAATATTAACTATCTAAACCAGCAAATTCTATCTTAATCATCACCTGTCCTCGTATAATAAGACACATTACCATCAAGCTTCTTTTACCAGGCATGGCTAGCCTAGTGCGATATACACAAGTGAACGATGTGCCTCAGTATAGAGAGCAGCTGTGATATCTCAGGTCAAAAGACTAGTGGTACACTAGTACGATATATCATTGACTATAGATAATCACCCATATGACTTGTCGGTTTGATCACGTTCAGTAATATGTTCACAAACATAATACCCATGTTTATACTCTTGTGACATGAAACTCGTCACTCAACTATTAGTATCGAATACGAATCATTGGCAGTAATAAAATATGCCAGTTGCACAATATCATCGTCCCTAATGACATTACCTTAATTGAGAACTTATTTGAATATATTTAAATCGTAGACTCTGTACTCATATCTACAATACATTATAGATAAAGTCTTGACATATAATACATCACAGGATCTTATTTTGCATTAATCATCAAATTAAACATTAATATAGCAACTGAACAAATGCAAAATGATATAATAAATACCATGTATTAATTTTAAACAACTTTAGAATCAATGTATAAAGTATATATATACTATGTGATGATATCTCCGAATAATATGACACGATTGGTTCTAGGGCATATCTCTAACAAAGGCTTGATATTATTTCATCTGTGCTAAATTGCTCCCTACCTTACATCTAAATGATGTTACCAAAGAGAGGGCTACCCTTCTATATACCATTGTCAGACACATGAGTATTGAAGTGGGTTTGTTAATTCAAGACAATATTTTGAATTATCTACGAGGGACAACTACGGATGGGCTGTCGTATCCGTCCTTGATATTTGGTTTATGTAAGGAAGACGGTGCTCCATGAGATTCAGATGAAATCTTTCAGCATCCACAGAATGCTATTGATTATAATCTTATCCTCCGATACAAAAACTGGGATAGAGGTAGACCGCATCGATAAGGAGTTGGCTTCAATATCATTTATCCGACCGAGATTCGCTTTCATCAAGGCCCCCTTACGTCCACTTAGGGAGAGGCGACCTGTGTGTACTCTAAATACTAAAGTTGCTGAGTTAAGGGACGAGGTCAGAGCACAGGGACAAAGAATGGATAGTTTTATCAACTATTCTATAGAATTTAATACTGCATTAGCTCAAATGTTGCATAACTGTGGGTTAAATGCTAGACCTTCAACAGTTCATTTTCTAACCCCAATAGATGTTCTGCCTCCCCAACCCCAAGATGAGTGATCGGATGACTACAATGACGAGAAGGATCTTGATTAGGCCACCTTATCTCAGGAGGGGAGTATTTTCTTACTTTTACCTTCTTATCATTTTCTTTACATTAAGGAGAATGTTGGTTTTATGTTTGGGGGAGTTCGCTTTGCGTTTTTCATTTGTGTGTGTTGCATTTTCATCTTGTTTATTTAGTATTAGTTTAGCATAAGTAGTTTAGCTTAGGAACATTCCCTATAGATTTTTTTATTATGATGTGTATATTGCATGAATGTGTGTGTTTATCGATGAGCATTTTTGATGAAATAAGTGAAATACAAATTAATGCATTGATATTGAGCTGAGATTAGATGAATAGAAATGTAAAGTAATCTTGTGTTGATGGTTTTGAAAGAAGAAAATAATATGCATGCTTAGAAGAATTTAATGAATTTAGAGTTTGATTAAATTGATTATAAAGCCTGAGTTTGTGAGCGTCTTGTTCTTATAAAAATAAATGTTAAACATAAAATCTTGAGCTAAAAATAAAAGAAAAAAATATAAAAAAAATAAGAGACTACTTAACTACTCCAATATTTTGAGGGTCTTAGTAACTAGACGGTGGCCGTAAAAAATTATCAATCGCGTAAAACAGATCCTTGAAATAAGAGTATGCAAAGCAGCTTGTGTCTTGAGTAACCGGGGGTTGGCCATGAAAAGTCATCAATTGCGTAAAAAGGTTGATTAAGATACAAGTAAGGATAAAGTAGTGAAATAAATAAAATAAAATGCTCAAGTAAATGATTAACTGAAAAAATTTTAAATGACAATTATAAGTAAGAGTGGAATAAAATGTGAGATCGATGTTAGATTCATTTTTATTCTTCAAAAGTGTGTGGTTTTAAATAAAATAAAAATAGTTGATACAAGACTATGGATCGTGGATATTTTGTTGAGTCTTTAGATTAGTGTTAATGTGTGGATTTGTGGTTCATGAATTTTATCATTAGTACACATCAAGGCTGTGTTTGCATGATTGGCTTTTGTGCGTGTTTTAAATTTTTGTGTGTGATTGTGTGTTTAAGTGTTGTATTTGTGTGCACCGTTTGAGTAGGGTAGTTTAGAATTGAGATTTTGTAGGTAGATCCTCTGAAAATCCTCACAAGACTTTACTCATCCACTTGGGGGTTAAAAGACTTGCTACATATGCTAAATATAATCGTGAATCCTATGGAAGTGGAGTAGAATTAGACTTTTATTTTTATTTTAGGTGAGTTTGCTCAAGACGAGTAAAATTCTAAGTTTGGGAGAGTTTGATGATTCAATTTTTATTAATTGTTATTTACTTGAATTTTACTTGATTTTGAGTGTTTATGAATAAATTTCATGATTATTGGCTATTTTTGTAGGTTAGGATTGATTTAACAAAATTTCTCTGAAGTGGCAATTGAGTACCAGTTTTGCATACTGCATGAAGATTTATCTATATCTTGGTATATACTCAATGTAATTGAATAATTCAAGTTGTATTGGAAAGATGACTCAAAGACAAAGAACTTTTATGAAGAAACCATTTGCATTTAAAGTTATTTAGAGGGTCAAAATAAAGCTTGAATCAAAGCTATTGCAGTAATCCAGGATGAGAAATAGCAAATAGGCACTATTTAAACAGAGAGTATGGCGCCCCAACGCCATATACCAGTGCCTTAGCACTTGTTCTACTGGAAAATATCCAAAATTCCAGAAAGTATGGCGCCCCAGTGCCTGATGTGATGAATTTGGTCCTTGTGCAATCCGAATTTCATGAAAAAGGGAAGGAATTGTTATAAATAGGGGAGATTACTAGCCCTAAAGAGGAAGAGATGTTTTTCTGAGATTTTTACTCTCTTTTGAAGACTTTCTTGGAGACTTTTGGATATCATTCCAGAGAGAAGATCAAGTGGCAACATGAACGAGATCTGGAAGGATTCCATTAGTTTTTCTTTCTTCTCCCTTCATCTTTTATTTATTAGATTTTCATTTTCAATTCATTGTTAGTATGTTTATTATGAGGAACTAATTTTATAGTTAGGGTTGAAATGATAGCCTACTTGAGAATATTGATTTATGATTTGAACAATTCTTTAATGAATTTAATTTTTTCCATCCTTATATTTTGATTTGTTTTTCTTGTTATTATTGATGTTTTTGTGATTGATCACCATAAAAGCAAGGTTAGGGTTTGTGAGAAGGACTGACAGGTGAATTACAAACTGGGCACTAGGAAAACAAATATGAATAATTAATTAAAGAAATATAATTAGTTATTCATGATATTGTAAGTTAATTGGAACTTAATGGACGTGATTAATAATTGAGAGACTGACGGGTGATCATTGTTAATTACGTACAGTGTTAATAAGCCTACAGAAAATTAATACGATATTTGAGTTAACGATGTTAAAAATCGAATTATTTAAAAATTTAATTCAATAGTACTTAAGAGGTGAACTCGGATACCTTAACATTTGCATCTATTGTTTTCTAATTAATTGTTATTATTTTGTTAAATTTATATTGTTTGCATTTATTTTATTCGGATATTTTCAAATTTTAAGTTCTTGGTATATGATTGGTTAGTTGTTCTCTTGGGTTTGATACCTTGGAATACTTCCAAGTTTTATTACTATGATCGGCTCTATGTACTTGTAGAAATTTCCAATCACATATTGACAAGGATAGTTTAATAAATGGTCAATATATATATATATATATATGGATCATTTTTTATTTTTTTAATTAAGCATAATCATTTAGATCATTATCAAGACCTATCTATTTTTCTCTCTAAAAAATTGGTCATAACAAGATTGCATCATTAGGTTTTGATTTCTTGGAGACACCATAGATTTAGGGTTAATCTTCATCTCAGAATCATTAAAGGTTAGTGATTTTACCATGATTTTGCTTGGTTTTGTGATTTTGCACTAATTTTTGGAATTGTTGTATATAAACCCTAATAACCATGTTTCTATCCAATCAATCCTTCAAATTATGGTCGAAGGCCAAAGTTGAATCAGATATGATTTATGGTATGTATATTATCTTAATTAATTTATAAATTTATAATAATCATATGATTATCATAATGATTGTTGGGTTGTATGTTGATAAACATAAGTGATATGATCGTGGGCAGCAAGGATTGTATAGTGAATTGTAGCTACAAAGCTTAAGGCAGACCTAGGCAAAGGATGCCCAAATGAGCAGAGAATTTAGGTGGTGCAAGTATAAGGAGGTGAGATTGATGGTATTATGAGACAGTGATATGCTCACCTATGAATCTCGTTGAGGATAGTCACAAATGTCACTATATGATTACTTGAGGTCAACATCAATGATAGGTCAGTTCTTTTAATAAATAACATGCATTCAATTTTTAGCTTCATTTTAATAAAGTATCATTGTTTATACTTGCATAAAATTCACTGACAATCTCAGGATTACTCCAGGTCAAAGTAGCCATCAAAAAAGGTGGACAGCCCAACGTTTTCTACAAACAGGCCACATTTTTCAAATTAACTACAAACCATTTTCATTTTAACCTATTTTAAATGTTTTTATAAATATATTTTAAAAGTAAACTTTTATTTAATGTTAACTTTGTTCACTCATGAAGTATATTCCAATATACTCACCTCACCCTCTTCTTAAGTTTAGGTATATTAGAGTTTAGCCATGTATTTGAGTGGTGGTGCATAGTTAAGACTGATAAATCTCAGGTATACAATCTTACTCGACTCGCTTTCTTATCCATTTAGTCCACTGAGTTACATTTGAGAAAAAGTTTTTTTGATTTTATTTTAAAACAAGAAAATAATGTAAGTTTTGAAGTTCAAGTTAGTTTTAATTGAAAACGAATTGTAATAATTGAGGATTTTTAGTTGTTGGACATTTTTGTTAACTATAATGTATTTTTATTACCATGAGTGTATGATTGTTCTTGATTTGTGATGGATATTTGGGTTCATTGATTTTGAATGAAGAAGTCGGATTTAAAATTAGATGCATTTGAAACATTTTGTAAGTGAAATTTTGAATTGTTTTAACAAGTACCTAAATGTATTACAGGCTTTCGACATATATTTTAGAGTTTAGAATGCATATCGAAAGTTTGTAACAGTTGTCATATGTGAGTTTTATAATCTAGGGCGCGACATTTATAATTAGAGATTTTGTAAGCTAGTCTCTAAACCTTTACAAGTGATCTTTCAAGTCACTCAAAAAACTCAACATAAAAAAAAAAAAATCTTTCACTCTTTTACAAATAAAATAAAAGAAATAGAACAATCCATTTCAAGTCTCTCACAAAAAGAATATTACTAATGAAGATCTAGGGTTTTGATTTATGAATGAAGCAAGTGATAAGCTTACGAAGATTTTTAGACCTTTAAAAATTGAGAGAACAAATTATTCAAGCCATTCAAAGTTAGTCCAAAATAAGAAAAGACTAGTTTATATACAAAAACTTAAAAATATAGCCGTTAAACAAATAAACTAACTGTTAAAATTTAAAACTCCAAGAATTTGATTGAACAAATTGAAGAATTCATTAATGAAATTTTTGTGGACTCGCTGCCTTAATTTTTTGCAAAGATTGGTTTAACTGAAACAAAGGATTTGTTCAATAAAATTTTTTTGGACTCTCTAACTTAATCTTTTACAAATATTCCTTCAACCATATTAGGAGATTTGCTTGAACGAATTTTACTAAACTCTTTTGATTTAAAAGTGACACTTATATATGGCCCAGTAGGCAAACCAAGAGAGGGGTGAATTGGCTTTTAAAAAAAATTTAAAAACTAAATGAATGAAAAAGATTAAGCCAATAAAAATGCTTTGCAAATATATTGATAAAG
>JAVXUL010032504.1:0-11369 GCA_035590515.1 Trichilia minutiflora
TTCTAGATTTTCTTAAATTAAATGGTATAATATCTCAGCTCACACCTCCTTATACACCACAGCATAATGGTGTATCAAAAAGGAAGAATCGTACCTTACTTGATATGGTACGATCCATGATCAGTTTTAATAAGCTTGACATATATTGAACACCTCTAGGGTCTCATATAATTGAGGCTGGGTTTTCTAACATATCATAACTTGTATGGTGTTTTCTAGACTAATTTGGTTAGAACTCTATTAAGGATGTGTGCTGTAGTCTGCAAAGCATATCCCAATAAATATAATGGTAAATCTGTAAAATTTATCATTGATCATACCATATCTAATAAAGTACGACTCCTTCTCTCTGACGTACCATTAAACTCAAGGGTGTATAGAGGAGTCATCTACTAGATAATATCATTCCCTTTTAAAAATTCTTGAAAGTCGATACTTAAGTATTCACCTCTACGATATGATTGCAAAGACTTAATACTTCTTCCCGTTTGTTTTTCAACTTCATTTTTGAATTCTTTGAATTTTTCAAAGTATTTTGATTTGTATTTCATCAAATACAAGTATCTATATTGTGATATATTATCGATAAAGATAATGAAATATTCAAAACCTCCTCTGGTCATTGTATTGAATGGGCCACATACATCCGTATATATAAGGTCCAACCTCTCGCCTTTGTTTTAAAGGGTGATTTGATCATTTTACCTCGTAAGCATGACTTACAGGTTGGAAAAGGCTTATAACCTAATGAGATCAATATCCTAGTGGTTTCAAGTCGTGTGGGTCATCTTTATCTTATGTGACCTAGTCTGTGATGCTATAAACACTTAGGATCAATATCAATTCGAATTCTTTTATAAGAAATAATAAAAAGTGAATAATTATGATTCAATTTAAGAACATATAAACTATTTGTATTAACTACTTTACCAACACATACATTTTTAAAATGTATCAAACATTTATTTTTATTAAACTGTATAGAGTAACTAGATTTATATAGTATAAAAATAGATACGATGTTTCATACAGCAGATTCAAAATACAAGACATTATCAAATCTCAAAATGTGTCCTGATAGCAGCTGAAGCTTGCATGATCTTATAGCTCTAACAACAACAATTGCTCCATTCGCTACTCGTAGGACGATCTTATTGCTAAATAATACATAATTATTCTGTAGTACCTGCAAGGACACACAGAAGTGAGATGTAATTGTGAAACCCATCCCTTAGGGTTATAAGCATAGTGGTAAATCTTTCATGAGTTTTTGTGCATGTTATAGTGTGTATAGCATAATAACTCGAGAGGGAATAATAACTCGAGAGTATGTTTCAAGGAGGTGTATGGTGTGAGATATGAGTTTATGAGAATGAATTAGATTTTTGATCCTAAAATCATCTCTAATTGAGGAAAAGTTTATTATCATTTTTGTAGAGCTCAGAGAGATCTTTCTATTGATATATTATGAGTTTTATGATATCCGAGATAAAAGTTAAAGCCACTTGAAGTAACAGTCCTCAGAAGAAGGTCTAGAGCCAAAGGTATCGATACCTTTAGAGAAAGGTATCAGTACCTTTGATAAAGGGTATCGACACCTTTCAGTGTGGAGAGCCAAACCCAGGGTATCGATACCTTGAGTGCACTTTAGGCTAAACATATCGATACCTTGGCAAGGGTATCAATATTTTTGTGACGAGGAATGCATAATTACAATGAAACTTATTGATACGTTGAGAAAGGTATTGATACATTGTAGGCATGGTGAACGGTGAAAAGCCAAAGGTATCGATACATTTTGAAAGGTATCAACACCTTTGGGTATATCATAGCCTATTTACGTCAAGCAGGGGATCGTCTTCCTCAGAAACCATTTCTCTCTCTATATTTTTGATAGAAACTATTTCTCTCAACTGTGTAAAACTAATTTCAACCATTTCTACACCAAACTCTGCTATTTTGATTCCTATAAACTTAGAACCAACACCAAAACACAAGAACCTCCTTTTATCAGAGTTCTAACCATTAGTTTAAATGGAATCACGAAAGAAGGGTTATAGTGAATAGTAATTAAAAAGAGAGATTCAAGCCAAAAAAGGTATCCAAACTCAACTACCAGTTTGGATAAGCCTATCCCTCACCTCATCTCTCTATTTTAGGCTATCATTTTACATAAATCTAGGAATAAATAGCTTGGATACTATTTATAAAACCCTAGAATTTGGGAGTTTTCTAGTTTATCATTAGTATCGATAGATTAGAGGAGTTTGGCTTATATTGGTGTTGAAATAACTGAGAATGGCATGAAAGAAAAGTGAGGACATGTGTGGATAGTATATGGCAGTATGTTAGAGAGAGAGAGTAGAGAGAGAGAGAGGGAGAGTGTTAGTAGCATGAGTATGCATTGTATCATTCATGCACATTATTATAGGTAGTGAATCTATATTTGTATGTGTATCCAGGCATAACAATTGAGACTAGAGGATCTCCATTGTGAGGAGGATACCCTGAAGGTGGTTTTCCACCCCAGTAAAGCGAGTGGATACACTTTGTTTATTTCGCCTTGTTATATGCTTTTAAATGATTATTATGCTTAATATAACATAGAATGTGGATATGTGTATATGTATGAATATATAACTGAAATGAGAAGGGGTTGGATATTTATGTGATGGTCGGGTTGGCCCTTTATTTATGATAGAATAGGATTGGAATGAATCCTTGATACTATCATGGATGTGAGGCCAGAGGCCTAATGTGAATATTTGATATTGTGATATAAGAATAAGGCTGAAAGCCTATAGCAAATGACATTTTATATATATTGATTATGGATGTGGCATCATAGTCTATGTTATAGATTACAAACAATGGTCGGGGTGCCATGAGTATGTTTTGGCCTTGTGAGCGACAGATAATAGAGTTATTAGATATATGCCATGTTAGTGATATCATGGGTGAGGATTGTCTATATAGCTCAGGGTGGAGTGAATGGAATCCGATAGTCTTAGGGTGAGGATTGACCATAGAGCTTAGATAGAGCCGGTGGAATCTAACAGACCCAGAAATATGGATTAACCATGCAGTCCAAGATAGGATATGTGGAATCAACATGTCCAGGCTAAAGTATGTTAGCCTCATATATATTTACATAGGTACACATTCCCAACCAGGGTTACGGATCAGTCATACATCTCAGGGAGAGTTTATAGGATCCTATAGATCGAAGGATTACATATATGTTTGATTTATAATGACTATCTCAGTCATGTTTAATATGCTACATCGCACATACTTTGATTTTAATGATTACGAGGTATTTTCGTAATCAGTGTATGGTTTCATTTGTTATTTCATTGTGTAGTCTACTCACTGAGTATTTTTTCAAATACTCACCCCTTATTTTCCTATTTCAGGTTAGTGTTGTTGGGAGTGGCATAGTATAACTGAAGTAAGTTTCAGCAGATTTTCAAGTACTCAACTCAGATATGTGTATCATGGTCCACTGAGCATAAATAAATTTGTATATATTGATTTTGTGTATTTGGCTTAGCCAAGAACTCATTTAAATAGATATTTTAAAAAATATTTGTAATATTGTGTATTCTATGAGAATACAGATGTTAATTGATATTCATGATTGAAAATCTTCTATTGTGTTATTCTTAAAAATATGTTATAAAACAGGTACTATATCTTGCGTGTCTTGAGATTACATTCCAACTATAGGATGTATTTCTGGGATTCACGGCGATTGTCACATGGTCAACTAGGGTTGGGGCATGACAAAATATATCCATCCATACAAAGTTCAATTTTAGATATCTCAGGTTAGAGGATTACATTGCACACTATTATAATCTACCTATAAATCATTGACTACATGTATACCATATGATTTATCGATATGTGGTCACATTCGATAAATAGTTCATAAACTATAAATCCACACTAATGCTCTTATAACAATACCCATATTGTCTGCCTACATATATCATCATATGATATCATTAAGCGACATCTAGTATGCTTACTATATGATATTGTTGCCCAATCAACACCACAAACGTAAGGAATGGCTTCGATAATTTTATTTAATATTTAAATAAATTTATCTAGATAATTTACATACATGCTTTATTCAAGTGCATGGCAAAATAAAGGAAGCAGTAAATGTATGTAAATAAAGAACAAATTCTTTCATTAATAAAATAAAAATTTATATAAGATCATTAACACTAAAACCAACAACATGAATGGTTTTTAGGGCATACACTAACATTCACACCGCTGAGAGCCCCCCTGTCTGAAATCTATGAGAATGCTAAAAGAACGGAGTTACTAGCATCCCAACCTCAAAGCATGAAAGCCAAGGCAACTAGAAAGATTAGATATAAGTTTTGTGAATTTCACTAAAAGCATGACCATACAATCGATCAATGTGAGGACTTGCGAGGTCAGATTGAGGTGTTGATAAGAAACAACCACCTCACAAACTATATTATAGAATACGTATAGGATCCATTAGAGTCAAGGTAATAATATAAAGAAGAAGATAACCCAGGACGCCGAATGAGGGACTTTGGTCATATCGAGAGGTCTCACTTAAACCTCTTCACCAGGGAGTTTTGTATTGAATGTTAATCATCTAAAAACTAAACTCATCTCTAGAAGGTTTGACACCTAACATCTTATCATAATACTGAGACACCTTTTGCTAGTAGGCTGCTATTTTTACTACAGCCTCATCTCGTTTTACTTCCAATAGATCTAAATCTAACTGCCTACTCAACTCATTCCTTTCCTCATTATAGTCATGTATTCGAAAAGTCAAGATATCAACCTCAACTAGCACAACAGCTTCACATCCAAAAGCCAAAAAGAATAGAGATTCCCCTGTGGTAACTTTAGGGGAGATTTTGTAAATCCAGAGCGCCTTGGATAACTTATTAATCCAAACTCCTTTATGTTCCCTAAGCTTCTTTTTCAAAGCCTTCTTAATTATCTTGTTAGCAATTTTAACTTGTCCATTAGCTTGAGAATGGTCTAGGATCGTAAATCTCAACTCTATGTCAAAATCCGAGTATAATTCTTCGAATTTAGCATTATCAAACTATTTTCCATTATCAACCACTAATACTTGTGGAATTATGAAATGATATATTACATTTTGTCTCACAAAAGCTTTTGTCTTCCTCACAGTGGTGCTAGACAGGGGCTCGACTTCTATCCATTTCGTGAAATAATCAATGGCCACTATTGCATGCTTAGTGTTAGCTCGAACAGTAGGTAGTGGCCCAATTATATCCAAACCCCACTAAGAAAAGGGTCAAGAACTAGAAAAGCAAGACAGTTCTTCTAGGGGCTGTCTCAAAATATCTCCATGGACTTGACATTCATGACAGGATTTAATAATCTGAGAAACGTCCTGTGAGATTGTAAGTCAATAATAACCCTACCGTATGATTTTATATATAAGAGAATGAGCTCCACTATAGCTTTCATAAATCCCACCATGAACTTTATTTAGAACTTATCTTACCTCATCTGGTCTCAAACATTTTAAATAAGGTAGGCTAAATCCTCGTTTATATAATACATTATTTATAATGGCGTAACTGGACGATCTATTTTTTACCTTGCTCGCATCATTTTTATTTACTAACAGTTCTCTATACTAGATGTATGATTTTAATTCTTTCATCCATGTTGGGTCAAGAGTTTCTTATATCATAACCATGCAATTGTTTTTCAAGTCTATGCTTCTTTGTGTTAAGTCTTTTAAGGTACTGAGGCTAGAGCTTTTCCTTTAAAAGTGGATGCCAATTTTGCGAAATCATCAGCTCTAGAGTTTTTGGACTTGAAAAGCTACTTGACCATGCCTTCCTTAAATGTCTCTAGAAATTTTTTGGTCTAGCTTAGGTAAGGTTACATATTATTTTCCTGTGCTTGGAACTTCCCACTGATCTAATTGACGATTAACTGAGAATTACTATCTATACTTAAGGTTGAGGCTCCCAAAGCCTGTGCTAGCTTGATTCTAGCTATCAAGGCTTCAAACTCGGCTTCATTGTTGGTTACTTTGAAGTCGAACTTTAGTGAATACATGACCTTATCACTACTGGATCTTCTTAGAATTACACCAGCTCTACCCCCTTGAATATTAGAGGTGCCATCAACGTATAACTGCCAACATTCTCCCGAGACACTTGGCTTGGGGGAGTTGATTTTAATTTAGTTTTGGTTGGTTTTTAAAACCTAAAGTATGGCTAGTTGATGTCGTTGTTCTTTCTACAACGAAATTTGTCAACGTTTGTCCTTTAATAGCCTTTCAAAGCTTATAATCGATATCATACTCATTGAGTTCAATGGACCATTTTATCAATTGTCCAGATAGATTAAGTCTATGAAAAATTTACCTCAAGGGCTGATCTATCATCATAATTATCTGATATGCTTGAAAGTAAGGACGCAACTTTCTTATGACAGTGACAAGTGAAAGAGCAAGCTTCTCTGTTGGATAATATCTTATCTCGGCATCCAGTAGAGCCTTACTCATATAATAAACAGGTCTTTGTATCTTCTCGACGTCTTCTTTAACCAAGACAAAACTTACTAAATGTTTATTGATAGCTAAATATAAGTGTAAAACGTCTCCCTTCTCAGGACTAATCAGGTGTGAAACATGAGCTAAATATTCTTTAAGCTCTTTGATACTTTGTTCATAGCTCTTATCCCACTCCATTTTCTTACCTTTTTTCATTACCTGAAAGAAAGGAAAACATTTATCAATAGCTTTGGATACAAATCTGTTTATAGCTACCAATCTCTTGTCAGGCTTTATAACTCCTTCATCGTAGTTGGGGGCTTTAAATCCATGATGGCCTTCACTTTCTGAGAGTTGGCTTCAATTTCTTGCTTACTAATAATGTAACCGAGAAATTTTCTAGCTCTAACTCCAAATGAACACTTCTTGGGAGTCAACTTCATGTTGTACTTTCTTAGATGAGAGAAACTCTCATCAAGATGTTTGACATGGTTAGTAGCTTTTATAGACTTCGTAATCATGTCATCAATGTAAACCTCCATTGTAGATCCGATTAAAGGCTTAAAAACTAGATTGACCAATCTTTGAAAAGTTGCCTTAATATTCTTCAGGTCAAAAGGCATACTTTATAGTAATAAAGGCCTTGATCTATGATAAAAGCGATTTGATTCTGATCGGGTTCATGCATCCTGATCTGATTATACCCCAAGAATGAATCCATAAAACTTAGAAGTTCATGTCCTACCATGGAATACACTAACTGGTCAATTTTTGATAACGAAAAGTTATCCTTCAGGTATACTTTATTGAGGTTGATGAAATCTACACATATTTTTCACTTTTCATTAGCCTTCTTTACTATCACCACATTAGCAATCCACTCGAGATATTAAGCTTGCCTGATGAATCTAACTTTTAGTAGTTTATCTACTTCTATCCTAATAGCTTTCCTGTACTCATAATTAAATGTTCTTCTTTTCTATGCCACGGGCTTGAATTTCGGGTCCACAGCTAGATGGTGGGAGATGACTAGAGTGTTGATTCTTGGTATATCATCATGTGACCAAGTAAACACATCTACATTTTGTCTCATCACTTCTATCAGACACCTCTTTTTTTCGAGGGTCAGGTTAGATCTGATCTTCACTATTCTCTCAGATCTTCCTTCATCTAATGCTATAACAATCATCTCTTCTATCGGTTCTGCAACTAATGATTTGTTTTATTGTCTGGCCCTTTCATCTAAATTCTGTAGTATTTTCTCTTATTGAGCATCTTGTCCTTGTTCCACCAATGTCTCTTTTCATAGATACTTGTGGATACAATATAAGTTTTTTGATACAGTTGCAAAGCATGATCTCTAGCATTGTTATATAGATAGTGAACCCCAAATTCATCTTTATTGGTGAATATTATCAGAATCGAAGTTACTTTTGGCCTCTTCTCGGCTCTTACATTCATTACATATGGTTTAACCATTGAATTTGACAAAGAATATCATGAATAATTCTTCCGAGCTCTATTTGAATTTCCAGCCAAAGTCAGGCCTCCCATGATCACCATTATATGGTGGCCTACATTATCCCATTTCTGATCTCCTCCAGGATCATCAAGCCAATCTATATATCCTGTTATAAACTCGGTTAGGTAGTTATTTCTAACTAAGACTTCAATCTAATTATAAAGATCAAAACATTCATCTGTGAGTTGTCCCACATACTGCTAGAATTCATAAAACTTATTCCTTGCATTTTTCGATGGCTTTAATTTGATCAGATGAGGGTTTAGCAACAAATTTTCCCACTTGTTGATCTTTTTTAATATCTGAGAGAGAGGTACATTCAGGGGGGGGAAGGGGAACTTTCTACTTTCCTATACCTATACTACTCTCCTCGTTTTGTCTCTCAATGCCACTCTCCTTTCTCTTGTATAATGATCTTCTCTATGCCTTTCTGGTTTGAAATACTCTGGTATATGATCCGTCCTATGGTTCATGTCAAAAAACTTCCTTTTATCATTCTTTCCCTTTTGTTTTTTAGTTTCACAAAATGGTTCTTCTCCCTCGAAGGGAGTCCTACTATTTTCTCTTTTTTCAGTTTAAGGATTAACCGATCCTTCATTTCTATCTTATCAAGCAATTTCCTCTAAGCCACCTCATATGTAGTCACAGATGACTTGCATACTACATACCATGCCTAATCTATCTTCAATCCTTGCTTTATACCTCTTAATGTCAAAGGATGGTGGAAGGCTTCTAACTCAGTCACCTTATCATAATACCTCTTAACAAAACTTCTTAGGCTTTTTTCGTTTCTTTGCTTAAGAAATAACAAAGAACTCGGGGTTTTGGTGTTGAAGACTACTCTTCTAAACTCCTTTGTAAAAACATCATACAACTATTCAAAATTCTAGATACTTTCTAGAGATAAACTAATAAACCACTTTCTCGCTTATCCCTCTAATATCAATAGGAATAAGCAACACATCTGGTCTTCATTTAAGTCTTGGATCAGTATCATTTCCTGAAAGAAATCTATGTGTAGAGAAGGATCCGTTTTTTTAGAGAATGGAGTGATTTGAGGCATTTTAAAGAATAAGGTTAAGTCAGAAGTCTCGGAGTAAAAAGAGACTTTGAATATAGTTCTATTTATGGGGTGGGCTTAGTATTCTCACCTCGAGGCCGTCCTCTTTTACTATTTATTTCCTCGATTAACTTTGTCACCAAGGTTTTAACATCCTTTTCCTCTAATGTCATCTTAATTTTCTTCTTGACATGAATGGCAATGCCTAGAGATTTCACATTCCTTTTTATGTTTTTGCTCAAAAACCCTTCTCATACCATTTGGGTGTAAATTACATTTTAGAGGTTTTTTATGGTTAGTCTATAGAGTTTGAGAAAAATGAGTAGATTTATAGTGGCATCTTTCATAGATTCTGAAAGATGCACTCTCATTCTAGCCTCCAATTTTCTTTAAAAGAGGCTTCCCCGTAGCCTTTCCTTTTCCCTTTTTCGTAGAAGTATACCTCCTCTTAGGAAATTTCTCTCATGCGTCGTCATTGTTTTTTATGACCTACTCTAGTCATAGAATACTACTTTTTACAACTCCAATAAGTAATTTTGGGTTATCTTCTTCATTTCTAAAACTTCCCTGATCAGCGTTTGGATTTCCTAATCTTTCTCTACGTGTTGCCATTCATTCTTCTGAAGTTGTTGTATTAACTTGGCCACTTCGTCCACTTTTGTTGTACGTTGGGGTTTGCGAGTAGAAGTGGCTTTTGAGTTAGATCTAGAGCCTACATGTTCTGGGATCTCCTGCAATGTATTTCAACGTTTATTTACTGTAGTTATTACATCAATAAAGTCTCCTTCCTGGTTTTTTCATTCCAATGTGTATCTTTTTGTTGGATAAGCCCTTGTTATTGCCATTTTTTCACAAAGTTGATAATTAATTAGCTTTTTATCCAAAGCTTTGCCACGGACAACACCAAATGTTGATGCAAGAAATTGACTTCTTCTTTAACCTCGTGCACCAAGATCTTCATCAACTTCACTCACGATTATCCTTTATTGCAAAACACAGGAAACACTCAGGGGTAAAGACGATTTCCAGACAAAAATCCTCTGATGCTTAAGTCAATGAGTGTTTTACTTAGAGATGAAAAGATCAGAGAGCATAAAAGAGAGCTTGGAGAAAGAATATTAGAGGAAAGATGAGAGAATATTCGTACTCATGATAGAGAGAAATCTATTACCTATTATTCCAAGATCTATCACCTTTTAATCATTTGCATCCTTAGCCGTTGACATGTGCTCTACTCTCATTGGCTCTCCCTAAAAGTTTATTACGCAAATTGTAGGACATACTATTATGGAGATAGTACTTAGTCATATGTACAGAAAAACATTCGTGAATGATGATGGGATCGAAATAGCTAATACTGGGTGATCCTTGGGTCTCGTTACTGAATTAAAATCTCACACAAACTTTTGAAGAGTATGACTGACCCCTAAGAAGACATGAAGGGCCTCAGATTATAGATACAACTGTAGGTCTCAGACTTATGACTTCTGTAAATAATCCAAGACATTTCTTTAATATTCATGATCTCAGATGCTGTCATATATCAAAAGATCCACCACAGCAAAAAGGGTTTTGGAATCTTACTACATGATGGGCTCGGGCAAACCAATATTAATTAAATGTTGGGCCTGGACCTTTGGACTAGGCTCCAACAAATTACCCAAACAATTAGTATAGACAACAATACATTTGATATAAGTTGTGCTCTTAACGTTTTAAGCCATTTGGTATTAAAGGTTTGAGTTTTGTGTGTAATTTTAACGTTTTAATTTCTGCGTTAATCTTGTAAATTGAGCAAATATATTGTTAGATTCTATGTATATTAGCCAAATTCTTTTTTTCCATAACAAAAAATTCAATCAATACAAACTAATGCAATGGTGTTGGCTAATTGTCACTTATCTCATATAATTTTTTTTTTTCAACTCGACTATATATTCAATGGCGTAGCCAGCTAAAAGATAGTGGAGTCAATTTAAAAAGATGATAATATGCTATTTTTTTATTAAAATAATAAATATTAAAAATGTAAATAGTCAATAATTACTAATACGTTTACAATTGTCTCCGACCCGTTTGTATACTTTAAAAGTGCTCTTTGATAGTCTCATTGTCAATGCTCTTAAAACAACCTTATACACACACACACACACACACACACATATATATATATAACTAAGTTATAATTCGTTCGTTCATCTTCCATTGCAATTGATTCTTTACGAAATTAATTTTTAAAA
>JAVXUL010032515.1:0-26436 GCA_035590515.1 Trichilia minutiflora
AATTGTTTTACAACGTAAGGAGGAATTGGTTACACAAGCTTGTACTAGTAACTATAACCGGTTTATCAAGATAATAAAAGTGTCTTTGTTTCAATGATCAATCCGTACAAACCAATCTGAAAATTATTCCTTTGACTAGAGCCTCGCATATACTTGATTTTCTCCTGCGCATTTATTTTTAGTTTTGTTAATTTGGTTAATTTTGTTAGTTTTTATTTTCTTTTAGTTATTGCAATTTTACTTGTTTTATTGGTTAATTTATTTCCTGGTTTGAAAAGATTTGAAATTCTCCCGTTCCCTGTGGAGACGATCCCACTCATCACTATCTATAAATTTATTTTTAGGACTGAGTTGATATTTTTATTTTTGACGGATTCGACAACCGATCAATATGGTAATAGGTGTTGGAAGATTATCACCAGCTGCAGGGATTGGAATTGGAATGACCGTAGCAATACTACGGTTTAATGTTTTAGCTTACGGAGAATGGACGATCGCTCTGATGTGACAGCTAGAACATTAAAATTAAGGATTGACGAATGGAGATTTGTTTTTTCCTACTGATTTATGTCATTTTCCTTTCTTGGTCATTGAAAACAAGTTCTTTAATCCTGTAATAGAGTGAAATAGGCATAGCCTGCTGAGTTGAATGACTAATATATTATAAATTCTACATAAATTATATTTGTTTATGAAAGCTTTTCCATAATATTCATATTATTAGTTTGAAATGATAGTTGTAGTCGGATCGGATGCAAGAGATCCTGTTCCCATCCCAGACCCCTAAAAGGGCTGCTGCTACAGCTGCTATTGTGTTCTTTTCTCCTTTTGCTGCAGTTATATTAACAATTAAATTTTTGGCTCCAAATGGATAAATTTTCCATCAATAACAAAGAACACGTTCAATTTGAACCTGTCAAGAGCAGCAGAAAATGAGTCTTCCCTCTGCAGAGCACATCATATTTCATGTTCAAGGCTTCTAGCAACAAGATCAGAGGATAGAGTACTTGGTTTTACCTGGTCATAAGTCATAACTAGACAAAATCTGGAGCAATTGAAGAAGAAAGAGAAATTCTTCACTTGGCTGGCCTAATGTTATCAAGCACACAGGCAGTTTCAATTTTGGGATAACATAATTGAAAATTGAATGACTGTATTTTATTATGAAACTGACTTTGGTTATTAAATTATTGTCAATAGTCAATGCCTCATTGTCCGCTTTCCATGTAAAGATAAAATTATAAGAATGCAAAAATTAACCGGTGGTCTTAATTTTCCCATTTTCACATCAATTCTTGATCTAAATCTATGTAGTTCATGAAACTAGTTTATCATTCACAAAAGAACTCAAAACATACCCCTGGAGTGCAGCAGCGATGGTAAGGTGATGTAGTCCTCGTTTCATAGGTCTTGGGTTCAATCTTGAGTCGGGTTGTCATCCTTGCACAAGTTGAGTTAAATGCGGGTCCACACCCGAGGGACAGGGGGTGCTAGATCCATCCAGATTTAGTGCCGGCTGGAAGACCGAAGGGTCTGACCAGGGCAGCAGTCTGAGTTAAAAAAAAAGAAAAACATCAAAACATACATCACACGCCTGAAAAAGGGAAAAGCATAATGATACTGTTGATTGAGCAAATTAGCTAAAATTCAAAAAATATTAAAGGACCCAATTCACTAGACTTAGTCTGATTGACTAACCTTCATCGTTAGACGTTTGCACTGATGGCGGTGGAAACTATGATTGCTGATAGAATTGGTATTCCTCGTACCTAAGGATGCAACTTGGGTTCAACATACGCCAACCTCTTTTATCTTGACAACGCTTTTGGATTTCATTGGTCAATGTTCTCAAACACAAGTGACATGAACTGCTTTCGATATCTCTAGTACACTGCACCAGAGCATATCCATTCTGAACCCCATTAGACACAATTCCATCTTTTGTTCCGAACCTCTTGCCCGTAAATAGCGCCGATTCTATTAGAGAGAATATAAAAGCTAGTGCTTCATAATTTTGCTCATCGGGTGTTGTAGTATTCCCAGTATTATACATCGAAGGAATAGGAAATGCTTGTTCAAGTTTTCTGAATAAACTGATTTTAGTGTAACGTAACATGCATTCATCGCACCATATGATTGCATCTTTATCAGAGGGAAGTTTTCTGAGTTCTTGTGCAGCATTGCTGACACAAATTTGCATGAGCTCGTAGAAATATCTCCCCTACAGAGATAGAGTCTATAGATTCCATTGGATGAATTGTTGTAGAAGCTGTCTGAAGATGCTTAGGTGATAAAGAATCTAACAGAGAATTAAGGCTGGAAATAAATTCAGCTGGCGCTGTATCATTTCCTGAACCTAAGCTGCAGTCTGCAGATATGGCTATTAAATGGCTGGCAATTAATAGAGTCAATAGACACTAAAATTATGATCAAGACATGCCCGGCTCCGGGAATCTGTCGAAAACGTTAGAATTCTCTGATACCGTTGTAAGACTAATAGTTGCATATAGGGACATTTAAAACGTAAAGGAAGAATGTGGAATTAAGGTTTTTAATAAATTCTCTAAGTTTCTCTCTCTAGAAACTTAAGTCTTCTACACTTTGTTTTTCAATTTTATGCATGTCTTTGATCATTTCTTATCATTATTTTCCTGTCTTTACTTGTTTATTTATAGATATATATAACGGACGAATTAACGTAATTGTTCATGTAAATAATTGTAACTTTTTCTAATAGTGCATTTTCACCATTAGCTGTGTTCTATCACCAATGAACACAATCTCATATGTGGCCTTTCACTTTAATCATGTCATTTCAATCTCCCACTTGATCAAAGTTATTAAATTTACTTCCGATGATTGAATATCTTATGCACACAATCAATCATCCTTACTATACCATAACTAAACAACAAAAATTATGGTATGCATATTTTATAACCGTAAAATGATGCCACAACCGGGACTAAGAAAATACCATTCGCATTTAGTTTTCAAGGCGACTTATGCATACTAAGAATCTAGTGTTACATAAATTCATCTTGTTGCCTCTATGCGAACTTTCATATCTAAGATGATTTATTGTAACTCTTATTAACTCATTATAGTATCCTCTATCTTTTCTCTTAACAATATTCATAATTAAATCAGACAGAGTTGTATCATTATTTTATCAGGCATCCCTGATACTCAACAAATGATACCTTCTCGCATATTAACTACATATCTAGATGATTCCAAACCCATAATAGTTACATGTTCTTTCTGAATTCCTTTAGAGACAATCCCTTGGTTATAAGATCGGCTACCATCTCTTTCGAGGGGACCTAGTTGCCTTTAATTTTCACCTCTTCTTTGGAGTTTTTCTCTCCACTTTTACTCAAATAGATGGTAGACTTTTATTACATTACAGAATATATCTATATATACTTTAAATAAATCTAATCAGCATACCTTGTAATCCATATAGTTGTGTTATCCGCTGCACTATCCATATAACAATTTTATCCCGCTGTACTCCCTAAGATATATTCTGTTTTATAGTAGATTTGGCAACACATCCTTGTTTCTTACTTAACCAAAAAACTGATGTTCTACCATAAAACACATTGTCACTTGTTGATCCTGCAAAAATTTGTATCACAATATCCAACAAGCTTTAAATCATATAAACTAAGCAGAATTTCATACCTTTGATTCCTTTTAGATATCTGAAAATCCCTTTTATTGCTTGCTAATATTTTTTTCTTGGATTTGATTGATATCTGCTTATCACTCACACTGTATGTGATATATTTGATCTTGTACTAGTCACTGTATATACTAGACTTATAATGGCCTAAGCATAAAGTACCTTCGCATTTCTTTTAGTTCAATCTTATTTTAAGAATATAACTCTTAACTCAAAATAGTTGACTTATATATAGGTGTACTAATAGGTTTACAATGGTCCATGTTAAACCGTTTACATAGTTTCTCTAGATAATTTTATTGATCTAGATATAGTATCTTTGATTTCTGTTTCTAGTAATTTTAATCCCTAGAATATAAGATACTTTACACATATCTTTCATATCGAACTTTATACCAAACTATTATTGATCAATCAAATATCATCCACATATAACAAGAGTATGGATATTTTATCTAGACATTGCAAACTCTAAATACAATAATCCAAAGAATTTATTTTGTATCCCAAATCTAGGATAATCTGATGAAATTTTAAATATCATTATTTAGTACCAAGACCTTTTTAATTTATAGACTTTATATTCATATCTTTTAACCAAAAAATCCTTTGGTTGGGACATATAAATCTCTTCCTTTAATTCACCAAAAAATATACACTCTTCATATCTAATTAAGAATTATTTATACTTTAACCGTGTTAGTCTAAGTATCATGTTTCAACTGTAACTCGACTCCACACCTGACCCTCTATCACGAGACAATTGTTGTCATATCTTGATCGACTATGACTTGACCTCACACCTAAGTCTCCACTCTAATTATGATCATACTTTAACTGATTGTAACTTGACCTTATACCTGCGTATTTGTCACAAAATAATTATCATAATAATTCAAATGGATGTAAATTTTAGCAATTGATGAATAAGTATACAAAAAGTCTATCCTAACCTTTTACGTATAGCCTTTAGCTACCAATCTAGTCTTATATATGTCTAGACTTTTATCATCCCTTAACTTTTTCTTTAGTATCCATTTATATCTAATGGGTGTTTTTTCTTTAGGTAAATCAACTAATTCCCACACTTGATTTTACTCAATAAATTTCAATTCATCTTTTCTAGCAAGTTGCTATGCTTTGGAATCAAATTATCTCATAGTATTGCTATAAATTTTGGGATCATCACTTGGTTAATTTTCTTCACAATGGTAAATACATAATGACCTTTCAACCATTGAGAAGGTTTCCTTTTTCTTTTCCTTCCACTGACTTGCACATCTTCGCTAGGATGTGCGAGAGTTATAAGATTACAAACGATTTTATATCACTATCATTGGTAATTTGCTATGAAGTGATAAAGATCTTAGTTTCATTAAGTCACTTAAGTAGTTTATTAAAAATAATTATATCTATTTATTTCTATAAATACAATATCGTTACTTTCTATAGTACCCTTATTATTTTTATAAAAACGATAACTGAATGATTGCTAAAACTAGTCTAGCATCTTAGGATCACTAATGGTGTTAATTATGCATTCTTTTGAATTTTTTCATATAAGTTTAAACAATTTAAACATAAAAGACATCAAATATACCTTTAGGGTTTTGCTTGGAACAAAGCAATGAGATCTCCCACTTGCCTCCAAAGTATGCACACATCAATATGTCTTCAATGGTTTCAATGGAATCCTTGAAAACCTAGAAATCATCTATAGCTTCCATAAGCCATCCAATGGTTTTCTACACTTAGAAAACCAACATACACATATTCTAAAATGATGAGAAACACAAGAAAACTATTTTCATTTGTTAATCTTTCATTTACTCTCTCTTTTCTATGGGTAATATAAGAAAAACCATTAAAACCAAGCTTGGTTTCTCTTTTATTTTTTTCCTCTCGTGAGCTTAAAACCAAAGGAAGAAGATGATAGCCAATTTGACTCAATTCTCCTCCCATCCAAAATGGATTGCAACGTGTAACCACATTCCTTACTTGTGATTGGTTGAATTTGCTTTTATTAAAATAAAGTAAAATATTGTATAATGAATTACACATGTAAGAAAATCATTGGCTCAGCTTTGTAAAATCATTTCTTTTCCATTAATCAATATTAATAGATAATAACAAATATTATTCATAATATATATTAATCAAATTAATATATATATATTAATTAATAAATAAAAAGAGAGAGAGAGAGATTAATGTGTATGCATTTGTACATATCATATATCAAATATATCCATATATGTATTTATATATTTACATATCATTTTCAATTTTTCTTTTTATTTATTTCTTTAATCTAATTAAAGAATTAATCCAAATAATATATTTGAAAAATTAATATTCAAGGATAATTTGACATTTGACAAAATCATATTATACCATTTGTCATTCAAGGATTTATTTTAATTAAATAATCATTATTTAATTTGTAATAAATAAAAAACTTTATTTATTTAAATCCTTGATAGATAAATATATTTTCTAAGTTTTCTTATATCAATAAATCATATTTATGATATATAAAATTATTGAAATATTTTTCGAACCTACAGATGCTAACACGTTATTGTCGAAAAATTTATTCTTTACTTTGAAGAATTTATATCATCCGAACAATTATCAGATAATATTTTAGTTTCGTCATACGAAATATTTATAACCATTGTAAACATCGATTGGCTTGTGTTTGATCCTCTTGGGTTCACCGTGAGCTAGACATAAATATTTATACGAATATTTCGCAACACTTCATTACAATACTTTGTAATCAAAGTTATTAATGATCATGAGTAATCTCTAGGAAGATATCATGATCCCCAGACATAATGAATAAAGATTTTAAATCAGCCCTCAAAGTTGTACATGCATGTAGTAAAGTCCCTCTAGATTTCAAATCAGCCTTCAAAGTTGTACGTGCATATAGTAAAGTCCCTCTACTGTTGACTTGCGATTGAGTGCGGGTCATGGTATAGTCAAACCCCTAACTCAATCATAGGATCAAGAACTCAAATCATATACGAGATCCACTTATTTGAAAGCACATTTTCAAATAAGTGTATCTTGGCCGAAGATTTAATCCCTATGTATGACATCCCGACTTAGGACCTCAAGCTCAAATATCTAAGCCAGCAGATTCCATCTTGAACATCATCTGTCCTCATACAAAAAGAACACATTTTCATCAAACTTCTTTCATCAGGCATGGCTAGCCCGATGCGATATACACAAGTGAACGATGTGCTTCAGTGTAGAGAGCAGTTGTAACATCTCAAGTCAAAGGACTAATGATACACTAGTACGGCTGTGCGACTTATCGTTGACTGTGGATACCCATGTGATTTATCGCGATTGGTCACATTTAGTAATACGTTCACAAATGCACTACCCATGTTTATGCTTTTGTGATATGAGACTCGTCACCCAACTATTAGCATCGAATACTAATCATTGACAGCAATAAAACATACCGGTCATATAATGTCATCGTCCCTAATGACATTACCTCAATCGAGAACTTATTTGGATGTATTCAAATCTTAGACTCTGTTCTTATATCCACAATACATTGTAGATAGAGTCTTAACGCATAATAAATCACGGGATCTCATTTTGCATTCATAATCAAATTATCAATTAATATCACAACTGATGGAATGCAAAATGATATAATAAATGTCATTTATTAGTTGTAAACAAATTTTACAATTAATATTCATAGTATATATACAATATAGAGATAGCCCCGAACAATATAACATGATTGGTTTTAGAGCATATTTCTAACATATATATATATTCTCACCTAAAAAAAATCTCATGATCTTATATTTATATTTTACTAAACATCAAAATTTAAAAATATTTTATGTAAATAATTTTATTTAATAAAATTAGATTTATACATAACATTCATAATAATTCAAACTGAAACTCAAAATAATAAAAATCAAATACAATATAAAGACCTTTGTCTCTTTACGAGGGTTCTGTTCTTACTTTAGGGCACGAGAATATTAATGAATATTTTTTTCTTAACGAAAGAGCAAATCGACAACCAAGGATGCTGGGTTTAGCATATGCCTATATATTATATCGAAATGAATTGTATAATGTGTGTGCTCTAAAACTATTAGATAAGGAATTAAAAATAATAAATTATAAATGTGATTTTTATAATCATATTCTTTAAATGGTAAGATTATATTAAACTAAAAGATAATAAATAAAAGTAATAAACTATAAATGTGATCTTTATAATTAAATTTTGTTTGGGTAAAAATTCGGATGACACGTGGAGACCTCTCAGGTAGATGTTTGTTACCTCCGATCCCCGCAACAGTGTTATCTGACCACCCGCCTCTCAGGAACCATGACTGCCCACCACCTAGGATCCTTAATTCATGCCTCTCAGGATTCCTGACTGACGCCTCTTAGGATTCTCTGACTGCCCACCACCTAAGATCCCTGACCAATGCCTTTCAAGATTCCTGACTGACACCCCTCGGGATTTCTGACTGCCCGCTTCTCAGGATTCCCGACTATCCTTTTTGGATTATTGTCTCTGGCCCCTTTCAAAATTCTGTTAGCCTCGTAGAAAAGCTTGATCCCATCATCAGCCTTTGGAGATCATCAAAAATAGGAATTATTAATGATCAAAGACCCTGCAGTAAGAAGTGTCGCCCTGACAAATTTCATATATCTGTCCCATCTCCTGTCGAATCTCAGAAGGTCTGACAGTAGCAAGCTTGATGGACGTCACATCTCTTAAATAAAAAGCGACTGGTACACTATCCTAAGGCAGAGCATCCCATCATTCCCATTCTTCGATGCCAAGTTATTTCACTCACGTTCTAAGGGCCTTATATAAGGAGACAAAATCAACAACAAAAGAGTTGGATTTTAATTTTCTACCTTGTGTTTACCTAAGCTTTCTGTTTTCTTTCTTTTTTTTCATCGGAATTATTTGCTTTTCCTTTTATATTCACTGACTTAGGCATCAGAGTTTTTTCGTCTAAAAACATACCCAACATTACTCCTAGTGTGTTATTATTTTTGTCATGCCCCTACCTTAGTTAGCCACATGACAATCATCGCAAATCTCAGAAATACATCCTATCACTTAGAATGCACCCCTAGAACCTGCAAGGCATTAGTACTTATTTTCAAACTCATTTTTAAAAATAATATAATATGAAAGATTTTCATACACATATAAAATCAACATCAAGGTTTTCTTAAAATACTTTACAATCATAATACATATATCCCTTGGCCAAGTCAAAATATCCAAATCATATTATTATAAATATTTTTTCGTATAGTAGACAATAATGTAAAAACCTGAGTCGAGTACCTGAAAAGCTTTGCTGAATCACACTTCAGCTATACTATACTGCGCCCGAATAGACTAACCTGAAATGGAAAGTGAGGGGTGAGTATTTGAAAAAATACTTAGTGAGTAGACAAATAAACAAAAACAAAAATCAAAAGTCTAAACACTGATTACAGTAAAATCCTTGTAATCATCAAATCAATCATAGTGAAACGTGGCATCATATACATGTCTAGAAAATCAATATAATATCAATTGTGTATAGCCCCTCGGTCTATAGGATCTCATCCACTCTCTTTGAGCTGTATGGCTAATTTGTAACCCTGATTGGGGATGTGTGCCCATGTATAATATCTCTCGGTCTATAGGATCTCATCCACTCCCTCTGAGCTGTATGGTTAATCCGTAACCCTGATTACCATACTATCATATCAGTATAAAGCTAGCATGCTTTAACCTGGACATGTAGATTTTACCCATCCTACCTTGGACTGTATGATCAATCCACACTCTGGGGTCTATTGGATTTCACCCATTCCACATGAGCTGTATGGCCAATCCTTACCCACAAATAATCACTAAAGTCGCACATAAAATCATAAATGAATATCAATGGCCTATCAGGGCAAATTAAGTAACTGGTGGCTCACATAACCAAAAACATCATCTGTGGCTCACAAGGCCAAAATATCATGTATGACACCCCGATCATTATACACTCAACTATATTACATTCACAAACATGTATAAAATTGACCACCGGCCTCACAATCACAATATTATAATATCAAGTACAAGCACAATAGGCCTTCAGCCTCACATTCATGATAATCAAGGATTCTCAACAATCCTAATGCTATCACAAGCAAGCGGCCAACCCAGCCACCACACAACAACATATATCCAACACCTCCTCATTTCAGTTATACATATATATATACACATGCTTTATTTTTAGCATTATATTCATTCATAAGTAACAATAAACGAGGTGAAGGGAAAGGAATGTGTCCACTCACCGTATTGAGGTGGGAAACCACTCTCTCGGCTGTCGCATCTGAATACACATACAAACACAGATTTAATAATCTGTTATAATGTGCGTGCATAATATAATGTATGCTCATGCTACTCTCGTACTCCCCTCTCTCTCTCTCTAATATACTGCTCTCACTGCTCTCACTCCACCTATGAATGTTTCCTATCGATTTCAATATCACTAGCTATCAAAGCCCACGAATTTATCGATACCGATGATAAATTAAAAAATTCTCAATTTTTAGGGTTTTATAAACAGTGATCCTAGCTATGTATTCCTAGATCTACATGAAATAATAGCTAAATTAGAGAGATAAACTGAAGAACAAATAAGTTTACCTAAACCCGTAAGCGAGCTTAGAGTCTTTTTTTGACTCGAATATCTATTTTTAGCTACTGTTCATTGTAACCCTTCCTTCGTGATTTTCTCGTAATCCGACGAGTAGAACTCCAATCAAAGGAGGTTTCTATATTCTAGTGTTGGTTCTGAGTTTATTAGAACCAAAATAGTGGAGTTTGGTGGAGAAATGGTTGAGATCAGTTTTATACAGTTGACAGAAATGATTTCTGTCAAAAATGGAGAGAGAGAAAGTGAAAATGAGAAATGGGGAACACGATCCCCTGCTTGGCGTAAATAGGTTGTGATATGCCCAAAGGTGTCGATATTTTTTAAAAATATATCGATACTTTAGGCTTTTCACTATTTATCATGCATACAACGTGTCGATATTTTTCTCAATGTATCGATACATTTCATCATGAACAGACTTCATCTTCATCTCAAAAGTGTCGATACCCTTGCCAAGGTATCGATATGTTTGATACTATTACTATTTATAGTGCTTTTAAGGTATTGATACCCTGGGTTTGGCTCTCTACACTGAAAGATGTTGATACCCTTCATTAAAGGTATCGATATCTTTGGTCTCACTTAATAACATATCAATACCTTTCTCCAAAAGTATCGATACCTTTGCCTCTACTCCTTTGTCTAAGGACTGTTACTTCAAATGGTCATAACTTTAGATCCTGATATCCACTCGGAACCCATAATATATCAATGAAAATCTCTTTCTGAGCTCTAAAAAAGCAACAAAAACTTTTTCTTAATTGAAGATGATTTGGAGGTCAAAAATCTAGTTCTTTCTCATAGACTTGTATTATATACCACACACCTTCATTCAAAAATAAATTCAAGGTATCTTATCCTCTAATGCATGATCTATACACGATAATATGCTAGAAAACTCATGAGGAATTTATCATGATGCCCATACCTCTGAGGAACGAGTTTCACAGTCTTGCAGGAACTTGAAAATGAAACTCTGCATTCAAAGATCCGACCATCAACTTTCTTCAGTATAGATCCAATGATGCTACAACCATATTCATATTCACACCTTAACAGCTGGCATCGTTTGTGTGAAACTAATAAAAACCACTAATAAAATCATTCAGTGAGAAAGAAAGAAGTGGAAGCAACCCATAAAACTTTATGGTATTTTATATTTTGGAAAAATGGCATAACGGAGAAAGAAAACGAAGAAATCTAGTTCTAGCAAAAACACTACATACGGTGGTAGAAGGGTTCCATTTGCACGTGAGGAATATGCTACCCCTTCCATTATAGGTGGATCCCGACTAAAGGATGATCACCTAACCAGACTAATGACGAACAGGGCAGACAGACTAGAGAAGGAGCTCATAGAGATTAGACAATGGATGGTAGAAGAGTTTCCCTGCCCGAGAGCAATGAGAGTACCACACACCCCAGAAAGGCAGGAGAGTCGAATTCCAGACGACAATGATACTATAAGGGGATTAATCAGGGTCAAAGTTTGCGTGCCTGGCACCCGACTGACCACTCTATAAAAGAAAAAGGCTAAGATGACTAAAAGAGTAGTAGATGAACCTCCTTCCTTCCCAGGCCTCAACACTCTATTTAAAATCTATGAAGGACGTGAAAGAAGAAAGGGTGACGACGATAGAGACTATGATGCAGCAAGTGAGACCAGGACGAGGTACAGTCTGGCTTTCACGGACATGAGACTCTATCTCAATAAAAAGTATGCTTGAGAAAAGGAGGCTGTCACGATTTTTAGCAAAAAAGTGGTAGAGGAATGTGTTCGAAAGATGTTATACGAATTAAAGGCTAAGGAGGGAGTCAAGTTGGGAGAGAACCCGAGAGCTGATAATGTTCGTTCTTCTACATTCACCTCTCCTTTCATCGAGGAAATCTTGGAGCTCCGTCTTCTTAAAAAATTCAAAATACCGCAGCTACCCCTTTACACTAAAAAATCCGATCCCTCCTTACACTTGGATACATTCCGAGAAATGATGCTGATTCAGGGACTAATTGACCAGCAAATATGTTGGTCCTTCCCATTAACATTGGAATGATCTGCCCGATACTGGTATAAGAATTTGCCATCAGCCTCCATCGGTAATTTCACTCAGTTGGCAACGACCTTTGAAAATGAATTTCAAGGAGCTATGACAACGAGTCATAACCTGAGTACTCTACTATCAGTGTGTTAGGAGCCCGAAGAGACCCTGAAAAGTTTTTTAAGGAGGTATTATGAGAAAGTCATGAAGTTGGGTGCATACCACCACCCTTTGACATTAGAAGGTTTGAAGAGGGGTCTAAGAATGAAAAGGGCCTAGTACGCCATCCACCGACGAACAGTGGATTTCTATAAGGCAGCTCGAAGCTTGCTGCTTGACAAAATTGAGATAGAAGGAGAGATGCTCCTAAGGTTGAAAGAGGAAGGTCGAGTCACCCCGACCAGGAGGGAACAACACCCAAGTGCTCAAGGAAAGAAAAAAGGGGACCGTTATGGGAACCCTGGGCACGACAAAAGAGACGAGGGCTTGGGAAGGCCTCTCTGTGAAACAAAAAGGGATAAGAAGCTCCTCAGATTCCAGCAGGCGAGAGATCACCTAGGAAGGGTGGCTCAGGTAACCACTCGCAACTTCACACATCTCAGAGCCCTTTTGTTTAAAGTGTACGAGGACGCTCAGTATAGAGGATTGCTGGCACCCTAACCCCAAAATATGAAGGTCAAGGTACCTAACAAGAATAGGGAAAAGTTTTGTGAATATCATAGGGAGAAGTGTCACACTATAGATCAATGTGATGATCTGCGAGCCCAGATTGAGGTACTTATCAAGAATAACTACCTCACCCATTATATTACGGATTACCAGCAGAATACCCCGAGTGCAGGATGGCACCCCGAGGATGATAGCTCTCCGAACCTGACCAAGGTATCCTGGTCATCTCAGGATGACCTATCCTAATAGGACTATCAAATAACGTGAGCAAGAATTATACACGCTATTCTCTGCCTGGCCATCCATTGAATATGCATATGATAAATGTACGTACCAATAAAAAGCCAAAGATTACTATCATCCCTATTATGTTTACTGATGAAGACAAAGTTAGAGTCCACTACCAGCATAATGACGCATTAGTAGTGGCCACAGGGATAACATCCAAGCAAGTCAGTCAAATTTTGATCGACACGGGGAGTTAAACGAATATTATCTTCAAAGAAATCCTGGACTCCCTGGGCATAAAGGATCTAGAGTTGTCCTAGGCTGACTCAATTCTCTACGAATTTGAGAATTCTTGTATTATTCCCCTGGGATCAGTATAGTTATCCATAACTATGGACGACAAGCCCTATCAATGGATTGTCATGGTGTGCTTCCAGGTAATAGATCTAAAAATCCCCTACTCTGTTATCCTCGAAAGACCTTTCCTCCAAAATACCAAAGTGATGGAAAGCGTGCATTACCTGAAGTTAAAATTCTGAGATGGAGACGGAATCGAAATTGTCAGAGGGAATCAAAGGGAAGTGAGATCCTGCTTCACTACCTCTACTCGAAAAACATATTGCATCAAGAAAGAGCCTTTGAAAATGACTATTGGAGACCAAGGGAGACCAGCCACGGTAAATACTGAGATAACTGATGTACAAGCAGCATCTTCCTCCCTCGATAATACTACAAAAAGAGGCATACCCCGAGGTCCAATTTTGGAACCAATGGAGATCCTGAAAAATATGGTGATTGATGGGCAACACCTTGATAAAACGATCCAAGTGGGTAGTCAGCTGACCCCTAATTTGAAGCAGTCCGTAATCACAACCTTAGAGTGAAACAAAGATGTATTCGCTTGGAGTCATGAGGACATGCCAGGAATAGATGCAGGTGTTATGACCCACCAGTTAGTCATTAATCCCGCCCACAAGCCAGTTCGATAGAAGAGGAGAGTCTTTAACACGGAGAGACAAAAAGCCATCCAAGCAGAAGTTGATAAACTGCTCAAGGCGACTTTATCAGAGAAACTAAGTACCCCGACTGGTTAGCGAATGTGATAACGGTCAAGAAGGCTAATGGAAGTTGGCGAATGTGTGTCGATTTCATCGACCTCAACAAAACCTGCCCTAAAGACAGTTTCTCTTTGTTTCAGGTCGATCAGTTGATAGACTCCATATCAGGCATGAACTTTTGAGCTTCATGGATGCCTTCTCAGGATACAATCAGATACCCATGCATCTTTCTAACCAAGACAAGACAGTCTTAATTACAGATCAAGCGTTATATTATTACAAGGTTATGTCCTTCAGGCTAAAGAATGTTGGGGGTCACTTTTCAGAGGCTTGTAAACAAAGTGTTCAAGCCACTACTTGGAAGTTTCATAGAGGTCTACGTGGATAATATGATTGTAAAACCCGTCATGACAGAGGATCATGCTCTCTACCTAGAACAAGCCTTCTTCCTTCTCAGAGAATATAACCTAAGACTCAACACTGAGAATTGTGTATTTGGTGTCAGGTTCAGAAAGTTTTTGGACTTTATGATCAGCAAATGAGGGATTGAGGCCAACTCGACGAAGATTCAAGCTATAATGGACCTGAGAGCTCCCAGAACCTTGAAGGAGTTCCAGAGCCTAACTGGAAGGTTAACGGTCCTCAATCATTTCATCTTTAAATTCACTGACAAGTGTTTTTCTTTTTTCAGGGTCGTGAGGAAAGGCAAGGGTATGAAATCGAACAAAAAGTGTGAAAGCTCATTTCAACAACTCAAGGTTTACTTGGCCTCAGTCCCGTATTTGGTTAGCCCTTTATCAGATGAGACTTTGTACCTCTACCTCGCGATCAGCCAGCACGCTGTTAGTTCAGTGTTGGTTAGGGAAGATCATCAGAAAATACAGAGGCTGATCTACTACACCAACAAGGTGTTATTGGATACCGAGACTTGGTATGCCGTACTTGAGAAGTTGACACTGGTACTTATTATAGCAGCCAAAAAATTATGCCTCTACTTTCAGGCTCATAAAGTAACGGTACCTATCGACCAGCCTCTCAGATAGATTCTTTATCGGCCTGACCTATCGAGAAGGTTGGTTAGGTGGTTAGTAGAGCTCAATGAGTTTGATATCAAGTTTAGCCATGCAAAGCTATCAAAGGACAAGCACTGGCAGACTTCATGACTGAGCAAGTGACTAAGGAAATCCTGACAGTCTCATATTAGGATGAAAATCGATCAGACATCATGGGAGTAGACTAGCCCGATCTCGAAAACCCTCTTTTATGGCATCTACCTATCGATAGGTCAGCATGCATCAGTGAAAGAGGAGCAGGCCTCATCCTAGTCGACCCCAAAAGAGAAGAGGTTATGTATGCTCTTAGATTTTCCTTTCCTGTTACTAATAACGAAGCAAAATATGAAGCTTTATTGGCAGGACTAATGACAATATTAAAAATCGGGGTACGTGTTCTTACAGCTAGTAGTGACTCCTAGCTCTTGGTAAACCATATGAATGATACTTACCAAGCCCGAGAAGAGAACATGAGGGCTTACCTTTCAAGGATCCAAGAGTTAATCAATAGATTCACTAAGGTAGACCTGCAGAGAATTCCCCGATTTAAAAACCTCTGGGTCGATGCATTGTTAAAGCTCGCCTCAACACTCACAGGAGACATCCTAAAAATGATCCCTATAGAGACCCTAAATCGTAAAGGCATCAGCCAATAGGATGACAATATAGTGATGATGATAAGAGAAGAGTCGCCTACTTGGATAGATCCCTTTCGGAAATATATAGAGGAAGGGATACTCCCTCCTGATAAGAACGAAGCTCTCAGAATCAAGAAGAAGGCCTCTAGGTTCGCAGTACTAGATAGTGCTCTCTATAAATGGGGAATTAGCACTTCCTACCTAAGATGTCTCGTGCCATCAAAAGCGAAGGAAGCATTGGAAGAGATACACTAGGGATTCTACGAAAATCATAGTGGTAGTAAGAACCTGGCCTTCTGAGTACTGAGACAAAGATACTTCTGGCCTACTATAAAATAAGATGCTTATAACTTGGTCCGCCAGTGTCATGCCTATCAAGTCCATGTCGACGTCCCGAGATAGCCTCTTGAGAACCTGATAACCCTGCTCAGCCCCTGGCCATTTGCCCAGTGGGGGCTTGACCTAATAGGACCTTTCTCGATTACTAGAGCTCAAATAAAGTAAGCCATTATGGCTATTGATTACTTCACAAAATGGATGAAAGCGGAGCTCCTATCTAAGATTATAGAAAGAAACATGATTACCTTCATCTGGAAAAACATCCTCTACAGACACGGCATCCCCAGCGTGCTGATTGCTGATAATGGAAAGCAGTTTGATAATAGAGGATTGAAAGATTTTTGTCGGGATCGGAACATTGACCTCAGGCTCATCTCTCCTGTCCACCCCAAAGCAAATGGGCAAGTGAAAACAACTAACAAAATAATCAAAAAGTTATTAAAGAAAAAACTGGGAGAGAAGAAGGGAGCTTGGGCAGATGAACTTCCGAAAATCTTATAGGCATTGTTTAGTTGATTTTTGTTAAGGTTTATCAACTTATATTTTGCTTGTTTTTGAGTTATTATATAATTTTTTAATGAGTTTTTACTTATTTTTGTGTTGTAGGGCCAAATTCCCAAAAGTTGAGAAAATGTGCATTTTGGATCAAATTTTCATAGTTTTTATGTATTGGCCATAACTTCCTATACAATAATCATATTTTGATTATTCAAGTTTGGTTGAAAAGAGGACAAAAAGTTCTAAAACTTTTATGAAGAAGTCAAGACCATTTGAAGTCGTTAAAGGCATCAAAATCAGCCTTGAAGTTGGCAGACAGGTGTAGTCAGAGTGCAGATTGGCACCCCCAAGTCAGAAACTTGCCAATTCCCAGCCCCAACAGGCTTCAATTTCCATAAAACTGGCACTGCAGTGCCAGCTACAGTACCCGAATGATGATTTTGTGTTTTTTATCGGTTTTCAAACTCCTTACACAACTAGGACTTTGCCCTTATAAAAGCAACACTTAGGGCACGAAAGAGGTAGATCTTAAACACCTTTTGAAGGCAAAAACAAGTCAAGAACTCAAACAAAAACAATCAAAGATCCAGCAACAACAAGGATTGAAGATTGAAAGCAAGATTGAAGTGAAGACAATATGAGTTTTTCTTCTTTCTTTCTTGTTGTATTTTTATTCTTTGGGTTGTTTAACTATGAATTCTATGTCTATGGATGTTAATTTGATTGACATCATGTTAGGCTAAATTTTTTTTCTAGAGAATTGATGTAGTCTTAAGTATGGATGATGTTTTAATGCTATATATTTATTAATGAAAATCTGAGATTGTGTTATTTGATTATTCAATGGTTAATACTTCAATTATATAGGGATATAAATTGTTGATTTAAATTCTAAACTTTTGCACTTAGGAGAGTGAGTTTAGGGTGGATAGTGAATAATTCAACTGTATTATACAATTAGTCGAGAGACGGTTGGTAATTTGGAGACCATTAGGATTGAATATGTGTTTAATGCGTTTTTAAGTATAAATTGTAATAGGGATATTCAATTATACTTAGGAATAGAATCAACTCACCTCGGGAGAGTGAGTTGAATACATATAATCTGGTTTATCACTCAACTCAGTATTTAGGCTTAGCTAGCATTAAAATGCATTCCTCCTTAGATGAACCCAATTCTCTATACTCATATTCATTGAATTTTCCAATTTATCATTCATTTAGTTTTTATTATTTTTTTCTTGGGTCGTTTAGTTTAATTCCATCTAGATTGGTTTTCTAGATAAAATTAGTTTTAGTTCATTATAGGCCTCAATAAGATTACATATTTCTTGTGGATACAATACCTACTTACCATGGGATTACAACTTGACACCGTACACTTGCAAGTAGTTTTTACACATTAGGTTTCATATGAACAAGTTTTTGGCACCGTTGCTAAAGAATATAGTTTAATCTCTATTGATACTATAGTCAAATTAATACTAGTTTTAATCTAGATTTATTTTTTTCTTTTGTTATTTTTTTGTTTTGTTATTTATTTCAAGTTTTATGCATCGATCTCGTAGTAGCGAGTTTAATAAATTTGACCCAAAGATAGAAAGGACACTTAAAGACATTCGGACAACTCGTAGAAGAGACGAGGACACTATGGCGAAAGACAACAAAGATCGTAGGCCTATTCATGATTTTTTTCGCCTAGTGGTGAATGACAACTACTCAAACATTGCTCGTCAGATAATCAATGCTAACAACTTTGAGTTAAAACCTGCATTGATCAGTATGGTACAACAAAATCAATTTGGAGGTTCATTAGTGGAAGATCCCAACATTCACTTGACGATTTTTCTAGAGATATACGATACTATAAAGATGAATGGAGTACCTAAAGATGCTATTAGACTCTATCTTTTTCCATTCTCACTAAAGGACAAGGCGCGAAGCTAGTTACAAACTTTACCTCATGGAAGCATAACCACTTGGGTTGAGATGGCTAAAGCATTCTTGGCAAAAAATTTTCCACCGTCGAATACCGCCTTATTATGGACAAAGATAAGTACATTTAGGCAACAAGAGCTGGAATCTTTATATGAGGCATAGGACCGGTTCAAGGACCTTCTACGAAGATGCCCACAATATGGATATCAAGAGTGGCTGCAGGTGCAACTTTTCTATAATAGACTTAAAGGACAGAATAGGACACTTTTGGATACAGCAATCGGAGGAGCTTTAATGTCCAAACAGCTCAAGAAGCTTTCTCACTCATTGATAATATGGCTTCTAATTACTACCAATGGCCAAGTGATCGAGTTTCGATGAAGAGGGCAATTGAAGTATTTGAAGTTGATAAGTTAACATCAATATCTGCTCAGATTTCTGCACTATCAAACCAATTTGCTGTATTAACTAATCAGAGGATGATGTCAAAAGAAACAGGATTTGTGACTGGTACTTCAAGTACAAGAGAAGAGCCAGAATGTGAGCAAGTTCAGTTTATGAATAACCGTAGTTTTGAGTATCAAGGAAATCCAGTAGTAAATATATATCATCCAAATTTGCAAGCTCATAAATACTTCTCATATGTTAACAATCAGAATGTTTTGCAACCACCTCCAGGATACTCTCAACCACCAACAGAGAAGAAGCAGAATGTAGAGGATCTGTTAGGAACTTGAGGGAGAGATCTTCCTCTTCTTCACCAGAGGAATTCTCCACGAGAAATGACTCCTCTTGAGGGACCAAAGGAGGATCTTCATCGAGTGTCGTTTGCTCCTGATGACTTTGCGCCCCGACTGCTTTAGAGGAAGGATCTATAATTGATCGGCCCTGGTTGTTCCTCCCCTCCTCCTCATTTGCAGCTGAGTTGATATTTGGCTCTGTGGTCTCAGGAGGAGCATCTGGAGCACGTGAACTTGAAGCCTCTGAAACTTTCCAACCTAGTTGATTAAACAGCCATCCAAGGTCCAAGTCAGGATATTCTTGAAGAAATAAGTGGCTCATCAGATCTAGGCCATCATCTATCCCCTGGTTATACCGAGACTCCGTTTGAGTTAAGACCTCTTTCTTCTCATTTTTCAGCACTTCTAGGGACCCCTATGCCTCTTTTAACTCTTTCTCTAAAGAGTTGTGCTCCTCCGACAGTGTATTGCACTTATCGGTGCTAGAGATCAACTGCTCTTTCAAATGCTTCTCAACTGACTTAAGCGATCTATAGAGGTCCGATAGCTGATTATGCTTGCCCATGAGGCTCCTCTTCTCCCCTTTAAGACAGTTATTATCTATTGATAGCGCTTGGGCTAGAGCCTTGGTAGACAAGAGCTTAGAGGTCAGGCTTTGCCTCTCTTCAGCCCACTGAGACCTTTCACCCTCTAGAGCGGACACCCTGGCCTCTAATTCGGCCTTCTCCTGATTCACTTCTTGACGAATGGCATTCAGTTTTTTCTAGGCCCACTTCTCCAGTTTCTTGACCTCCTTAAATGCCCACTCCTAAACTTTTATTGGATTCTGGAAGTCCTCAATAAAGAGATCCAATAGGAATGGATTCTGCATAAGAAAAAATAGATAAGTCAGTATCTTAGGTAGGTAATAGAACGATCCTTATCAGATATAAAAGACCAGTGACATAAAGACTTACTCTATGAACGTACATACTCAAACTATCCAAGGCTTGTAATAGAGACGCGTCCGATATAGATTCGGCCCTTTGGGGCGTGATCACCTCTTTCGTCCCGTTTAACAGTTGAAAGAGGTAACCAAAATGCTCCCTCTTGCCCCATCCGAATCCTCCTATTGAAGCTCATCCTGCTCTGTGTCCCCATCCTTTGGGGGGGTACGTCATCTATATTCTTGTCAGTCAGATCGATGTTTTTCTGGCCCTGACCCCCATTATTATTGGCCTGGTATCGATTCTTCACTCCTTCTTGATTAGGCTGGCCCCTTTGGCTCTGCCCAGGAGCTTTTTACACCCCCGATCCCGTCATCGAGGAGACTAAAACTCTCTCTTCTCGACTGGGGACCCTCGTCTGTGTACTTATTAGCGGGGAGGAGGATAAGGACTGTCAGTTCTCTTTTTCGTCCTCCTCTCAGCCTGGTTATCGACCATATGCCTTTTACCTTTATCTTTGGCCTGAGGAGGATTGCCTCCTCGAGATCGACTCTCTTCCTCCTCCTCATTTCGCTCCCAAATCAGTATGCCCTTCTCCTTTGGGCGCCCAATTTTCTTTCCTCCCTTCTGAGGAGCCTTTTTGGGATCCTCCTTTACGGGACTCTTTCCCTTATCTCCAGGGGCCTTAGTTTGGGCATCGGTGGCCCGGACTGCTTTGGATCCCCCTTCAAAAAGTAGCCCCTTCAGGATGTCAGCCACCCTTTGCTTCCCATCCAGTGAGGATCATTCATTTCCAACAGCTGCAAGTGATCCAAAATCCTGGTCAGAAACGACTTCTCAGGAATTTGTTAAAGTCGATGAGAAGAAGGACTTACCCTCAATCATAACGGCACTGGCTTTCAAAAGCTCACTCCTTATTATGACCCTAGGTACTAGTCAAGAGTTTACCAGGCTCTCCTTGCTCAAAAGTTACCTGACATCCGTGACAGCCAGACTCAATAATAATCCTGTCATATTAGTCAGGATGTCAGGCTGGTCTCTTCCCACGTCTGTATCAGAAGACTAGTCAGTAATTAACTTTGCTAAAGTAATTTATTCAACGAAGTGTCTAGATATTTAAGGTGATACTTTTGTCCTCGAAGGTGGAAAGTATTGGGCCCTGAGACGGTCTAGTCCAATCCCCACTGGTAATGAACCAGTGATCCTTTCAGTTCTTGTTAGATAAGGGGTTCCCCTTTATCTTCGACTGGTACCCCTGACAAGCTTGTAAAAAGTACCACCCGGGGTACTGGCTAACACTCTTCCTGAGCATATAGAGGTGTAACACCTCGTTAGGAGTGAGGGTAAGCAGTCCTGCTCTGGCTTTTCGGACGAACAGGACACTCAGGATTCTCCATCTATTCAGAGTGAGCTGGTATAGGGGGATCTCGAAAGCTTCAAAGATCCAGGATACTTGAAACCTCATGGGTTTGCGACACCCTGAGTTGCACATGGTTAAGAATGACAAACAACCTCCTGTAAGCGTGAAGATCCGCCTCAGTTACTGTGGAGGGGTACTAGTCAGCCTCATTTGGGCCCCTCGCCCTTGCTTGTTTAGAAGCCCCTTTGTCTTCCTCACCCCTTCATAACCAGACAGGGGGTCCCTTGCAGACTCCATCCCCAATCGAGCATCATCCAATGGGTTTCCTCGACTGTCTAGTTTCCACTTTTTAATCTGCACAAAAAACTCACCACAAAAACTCAAATCTTCACAAGAAACAGAAAAAAAACCCAACAATCATATTCCTGGAAAAACTTTGACCTACACTCCCAAAATCACTCAAACCATCAGACGAAACAGAAGTATCAACCCTCCTCTTTAGAAATCAAGCTTCACAGAAAGGTTTTATAAACAGCAAAAATCTAAAGCCATACCTTATAAAGTCGAAAAAATAAAATGAAGAGAAGCAAAGCTTGTAAGGAGAACGAAGAAAAATGGTACACTTGCAAAACAAGAAGGCAAACATAGGAAGAACGACACCGAGAACTTAGATGGAAAATGCAGGAATCTTCAAAGCACCAACGAAGCAGCAACAAGAACTTGGAGAGGCAAAAATGAAGGAAAGGGAGAGATATGATGGTTTTTATACTCACAAGGACCTTAGATCTCAACCAGGGGTTTTTACGGCCAAGAGATTGCCATATGTCCAAACCCCATAAATGACTTCGCTGCTCGATGGTGATCCGACCCCTAGCCACCAATGGCCTAACACGTGAACCCTGGTGATTTGACTTCAATATTGTAGAACTGAAAGCAGTGATAGCTCGCAGACTAATGGACTTTCGAGGTAACAGTTGGGCAGTCTGTATTTAATGAAGGAGACTATTGAAGAGTCAGGACAAGACAGGTCATCAAAAAGCATCAATGCATGGGCACATTGACTGGGACACGCCTAACCCCCCTAACAGACTTCCACCTCCCTCAGATTCCCAAGAAGCCATAGCTCCCGAAGAAGGACCAACTACTGAGACCTACCCAGTCAGACAAATAGTTTCTGATGAGAGTCCCTCAAGTCTCACACCAGAAATTGGGGGACTGAATATTTGGATAAAAATCTGGACGACACGTGAAGACTTTTTAGGTAGATGTCTATTACCTCCAATCCTCGTAACAATATCACTTGATCACCTGTCTCTCAGGAACCATGACTGCCCACCACCCAGGATCCCTGACCAATGCCTCTTAGGATTTCTAACTAACACCCTTCAGGATTCCTGACTGCCCGCTTCTCAGGATTCCTGATTGCTCCTTTTTGAACTATTGTCTCTGAACCCTTTTAAAATCCTATCAGCCTCCCAGGAAAGCCTGACCCTGTTATCAGCCCTTGGAGATCACCAAAAATGGGAATAATTAATGATCAAGGACCTTGTAGTAAGAAGCGCTGTCCTGATGAATTTCAAATATTTGTCCCATCTCCCGTCCTACTATCAGAAAGTCTGATAGTAGCAAGCTTGATGGACGTCACATTTATTAAATAAAAAGTGGCTGACACACTGTCCCAAGGTAGAGCGTCCCATCATTCCCATTCTCCGATACCAAGTCATTTCACTCACGTCCCAAGAGCCTTATATAAGGAGACAAAATCAGCAGCAAAAGGGTTGGATTCTAATTTTTTAACTTGTGTTTACCTAAGCTTTCTGTTTCCTTTCTTTCCTTTCACCGGAATTATTTCCTTTCCCTTTTATATTCGCTGAGTTAGGTATCAGAGTTTCTTCGTCGGAAAACACACCCGGCGTTACTCCTAGTGTGTTATTATCTTACAGGGACTTGAACATGAAACTCTATATTCAAGGATCTGGTCATCAACTTTCTTTGATGTAGATTCGGTAACGCTACAGTCACATTCATATTCATACCTTAACATATTCTTTAAATGGTAAAATTATATTTATCATTTAGAACTTTTTTTGAATGGTATAACAATATCCTCCAATGATTATTAATGCAAAAGATTCATTTATTGGGCGTTTCAATCGACAATATATGATAAAAGGGAGAAAGAAAAATACTTTCTATGATTTTTTAAAATGTTACTTAATTTCTTTAAGAATATTTCAAGTAAATAATTCTTATAATTTTCAAAAATATTATTTACCTTATTTACTAAAATATTTATGACAATTATCCTTGTAGTTTAGAGAGTAATAAATACCCATTCTTTAGAAGGATAAAAATATTAAGTTATTAACTTTTATTATACAAGTATCTAAAACAAATTAGTTTTTATTATATAAGTTGCTAAAATTTATAATTATTAAATTAAAATATGATATATTTATTTATATCAAATAATCTCTACTCAAATTGATAAATTATTAAATTATTTTTTAAATATTATCTAGGACCATACGAAATCGACAAACAACTAAGATAAATTATTGAATTATTTTTTTAAAATAAAAATATTTTAAATTTTCAATACTTAGACTTGCCCAATTTTTATTTTAAATTATTAATTTTAATTATAATTTATATCAACTAATCTTTTTATAACATATTTAATAATTTAGATTAGCTGAGCTCATAATGTTATGCCTCGATGTTAGGAATCAATCATGTGACAATCGCCGTGAATCTAAGAAATACATTCTATTAGTTAAAATATACTTTAAGGATACATAAAGTATTAAGACCTGTTTTCAAATTCATTCCAAACAAATAAAAATCTCACAATCCTTTAAATATGCTCAAATTAAAATATATACCATCATCAAATTTCAACATAAATCAAAAATATACATAAGATGGTTGAAATACAAACTTATTTCAAATAATACTCGTTATAATAATTACTCGGCCACGTAGAATACATAAAACTAAATTATTCAATATAATTTTTGTTTAGTGGACTATACTATATGAAAATGAGTCAAGTACATAAAAAACTACATTGGAAACTTTTATTAACTCGACTATACCTACACACGACTGTGCTATCCTAAAATATGATAAAAGAGAGATGAATATATGAAAAAAATAATTAATGAACAGATAAGCAAGATAATTTACACAAACAGATTCCAAAATGCGTCACAGAACTCATAATATCAACCTTTAAATCACTTAAATTATAATTTCAACTGTGACATAAAATATAATTCAATAAACACTTTGTGGACAGTCAAGATATAAGTTTCTCTCGATCTATAGGATTCTACCTGTAATTAGTAAAAGTAAAAATATATAGCATGCTTTGCTTTATGGGACTATTAGATTTTATAGATCATTTACTTATTTTATATTGTATAATCAATTCTTATCCTTAGGCCTATTGGATTCCATCCACCTTATTTTATGTTGCATGGAAATTTTCCTCAAAATAATCAACAACAATATCTCACAAAGCTAAATTAATATCAATAGCTTACAAGACCTAATTAATAAAACCATGACATGTAAGACCAAATTAATAAAACTATGGTAAGTAAGACTACATCATAACGATATCATAAAATATTAGTACTCCAACCATATCCATATAAATCCATTATTATCATAAAATCATTATTCATGCAAATCTATAATATATCTGACCACTTGATTTCAAGAATCCAATAACAAAATATGCCACGACTAACATAAAATCATCACACACACACACACAAAAACAAATATATATATATATATATATATAACAAAAGCAAGGTTGGCCTCCTTCTATCCATAATATCATACAAATCATCGTCTCTTAAAACAATTTATAATTTAAATCAAATATAAAATCTCTATCACCCCAAAACATATAAAAATATGTACATATTTTTAAAAGATTTTAAAGGAGAAAAGCGAACAAGAAAAACATTGACTCACAACTCTAAGATAGGGAACCACTCTCTTAACATCCTCCTCATAATGAGGATTATCTAATCAAAGCTTCCATGCTTAAGCTCAGAAATGACTATAGAGTCTTTTTTGTTCGATTTCACCTTTTAGTTATTGTTCATCAGAAGTCTTTTCTCCTTATTCCTTTCAAATCGACGAGCAATACTTTGATTAAATGGCATTCTCAAGCTCTAGTGTGAAACCTGTCCCTTAGCATTATGAGCATAATAGTAAATCCCTCAAGAGTGTTTGTGCATGTCTACGTGGTTAGGTTGTGCATGAGAGGATATAGAACTTGATGAATATATCTTAAATAAGATTATGGTGTGGGTTATGAGCTTTTAAGAAAGATCTGGATTTTTGACCCAAAAATCATCTCTATTGAGAAAAAGTTCTATGTCATTTTTGTGGATCTCAGAAAGAGCTTCGTATTGATATATTATGGGTTCTGAGCGGATATCTGAGCTAAAAGTTATGGTCAATTGAAGTTGTAGTCCTCGGAAGGAGGACCAGAAGCAAAGGTATCG
>JAVXUL010032516.1:0-11369 GCA_035590515.1 Trichilia minutiflora
TTTGTTTATGATTTCAGCCTTACAGGTTCTTAGTAAGCGTTCTGGACCTAAGGAATGCTTATTAGGAATCTGTGACGGTTGTCACATGTGAGACCCACGGATTGGGCGTGACAATAACCTTTTCCATACAAAAGCTACACTATTTCAAATTAGCATACAACTTCTCTTTTCTAAGCATATTATGCACACATTTCAAATGATGCATATACTCTTCTAATTTATTGTTATTTACTAATATGTTATCAAAGTAGACTACAACAAACTTACCAATAAACATACACAAGATATAATTCATTAATCTTATAAAAATACTAAGTGTATTTGTCAAGTCAAAAGACATTACCATCTACTTATACAATCCATACTGAGTTTTGAATACTATTTTCCATTCATAGCTAAGTTTCATCCTAATTTAGTGGTAACCACTTCTCAAATCAATTTAAAAAATATGCTAAAACTATGCAATTTATCTAACATATCATCTAATCTAGGGATAGGGTGGTGATATTTTACTGTGATTTTGTTGACCACTCTACAATCCATGCACATCCTTTAGAAGCCATATTTCTTTAGCATTAAAAGCATAAATATAACATGTTTGGGTAAAAGTCCAAATGACACGTGGAGGCCTCTCAGGTGGACATCTGTGACCCTCAGCAGTGTCATTTGACCTCCTGTCACCCAGGTCCCTGACCTCCTGCCCTTCAGAGATCCTAACTACCCACCACCCAGGCTCCCTGACCCACACTCCCAGAAACCTGACTATCCCTCACCCAGGCTACTGACCACCTATCTTTCAGATTCCCTGACTACCCACCACCTGAGATCCCCTATTCATGCCCCTCGAAACCTGATCGCCCACCACCCGAACTCCTTTACTCATGCCTTTCAGAAACCTGATCGCCTACCACCTAGGCTCTTTGACCATTGTCTTCTAGGGAAGCCTGACTCGTCACCAGTCCTTGGAGATCATCAACAATAGGAATGATTAATGATTAATGATCAAGGACTCTCCAATAAGAAGCATTGCCCCGATAAAATTTAGATATCTGTCCCATCTTCCGTCGAATATCAGGAGGTTTAACAGTATCAAGCTTGACAGATGTCACATCCCTTAAATAAAAGTGACTGGTACACTGTCTTAAGGCAGTCCGTCCTATCATTCTCATTCTTTGATGCCAAGTCACTTCATTCACATCCTAGGGGTTCTATATAAGGAGGTAAAATCAAAACACAAAGGGTTCATATTCTTCTTGATTCTACTTTGCTTTCTTTATTTTGAATCTTCCATTCTATCTTTTGGTTGGAATTGCTTACTCTATTTTTCACTCTTTTATTAACTTAGGCATCGGAGTTTCTTCGTTGGGAACCCCACTTGATGTGACTCCTAACGTGTTATTATCTTACAGAGACTTGGAGGTGAGGCTTTGCAAGGGAGGATCTCGCCATCCACTTTTTTCGACGAGGATTCGGTACTCAACATCATATTTATATTCACACCTCAACAGTTGACACCGTTTGTAGAAAGCTAACAAAAAACCACTTATAAAGTCATTCAGCGAGGAAGAAGGAAGTGAGAGCAACTCTGAAAGTTTTATAGTACTTTGAGTCTTGGAAAAATGACAGAACGGAGGAATCTAGTTCTAGCGAAAGCACTCCATGTAGTGGTGGAAGGGCCCCATTCGAGCATGAGGAATGCATTGTCCCTCCCATCGCAGGTAAATCTCAACTAGAGGATGATCACCTGACCAGATTAATGGCAAGCAGGGCGGACAAATTAGACAAAAAACTTATAGAGATTAGACAATGGATGGCTGGAGAGTCTGCCTGCCTGAGAGAGATGAGGGTGTCGTACCCCCTAAAAGGCGGGAGAGTCAGGTCCCAACTGACAGCAATACAATAAGGGAATCGACTAGGATCGAAGGATGGGTACCCCATACCCGACTGACTATTGTACAAAAAGGAAAGGCTAAGGTGACTGAAATATTAGTAGAGGAACCTTCTGCCTTCCCAGGCCTCAATAATCCCTTCAAAATCTATGAAGGGCATGACAGGAGAAGGGGCAAAGGTGATAGAGACTATGATATGGTGAGTGGGACCAGGATAAGGCACAGTTTGGCTTCCACGAACATGAGGTTCTATCTTAATAAAAAATATGCTCGAGAGAAGGAGGCTATCACAGTCGTTAGCAGAAAGAAGGTAGAAGAATGTGTGAGGAAGATGCTGTATGAACTAAAGGCTAAGGGGGGAGTTGAGTTGGGAGAGAACCCGAGAAGCTGGCTCTGGCACTCGTAGTAGCAGCCAGAAAATTACGTCCTACTTTCAAGTCGATAAAATAATGGTGCTCACTGACCAGCCACTCGGGCAGATTCTTCATCGACCTGACCTGTCAAAAAGGCTGGTCAAGTGATCGGTAGAGCTCAGCGAGTTAACATCAAGTTTCAGTCTTGAAAAGCTATCAAGGGACAGGTGTTGGCAGACTTCTTGACTGAGCACACAACTGAAGTAATCTTGACTGTCTTACATCAGGATGAAAATCGATCAGACTTCATGGGAGTAGGACAACCCTATCTTAAGAACCCTTCTCTTTGGCATCTATCTATCGATGGGTCAATATACGTTAGTAGAGGCAGAGCAGGCGTCATCCTAATCGGCCACAAAGGAGAGGAAATTATTTCTTTTTCTGTTACTAATAACAAAGCAAAATATGAACATTAGAGATCGAGATACGTGTTCTCACAGTCAACAGTGACTCCTAGCTCCTGGTAAACTATATGAATAGTACTTACCAAGCCCAGGAAGAGAATATGAGAGCTTACCTTTCAAGGGCTCAAGAGTTAATCAGCAGATTCACTAAGGTGGAACTATTGAGAATTCCTCGACCTGAGAACCTTCAGGCCGATGTATTATCAAAGCTTGCCTCAGTACTGATTGGAGATCCCCCAAAAATGATCCTTGTGGAGACTTAGGATTGTAAAAGCATTAGCTAGTCGGATAATGATACAATGATGATGATCAGGGAAGAGCCACCTACCTGGATAGGCCTTATCAGGAGATACATAGAGGAAGGTTAACTCCCTCATGATAAGAATGAAGCTCTCAGGATCAAAAGAAAGGCAGCTAGGTTCGTAGTAATAGATGATATTCTCTATAAACGGCCAATCAGCACTCCCTATCTAAGATGTCTCATACCATCAAAGGCAAAGGAAGCACTGAAAGAGATGCATTAGGGATTCTGTGGGAATCATAATGATAGTAAGAACCTAGCCTTTCAAGTACTGAGACAAGGATACTTTTGGCTGACCATGAAGTAAGACGTCTATGACCTGGTTTATCGGTGTCATGCCTGCCAAGTCCATAGGGACGTCCCAAGGCAACTCCCCTAGAACTTGATAACCCTGCTCAGCGATCGCCAGAGCTCAGGCGAAGTATGCCATTATGGATATTGATTACTTCACGAAGTGGGTGGAAGCGGAGCCTTAATCTAAAATCACAGAAAGAAACACGATTGTCTTCATTCGCAAAAACATCCTCTACAAACACGGCATCCCTAGCGTGTTGATCGTTGACAATGAAAAGCAGTTTGATAATAAAGGATTGGAAGATTTTTGTCAAGAATGGAACATTGACCTCAGGCTCGCCTCTCCTGCCCACCCCAAAGCAAATGGGCAAGTGGAAGCAGCTAACAAAATAATCAAAAAGTTATTAAAGAAAAAGCTGGGAGAGAGGAAGGGAGCTTGGGCAGACAAACTTTCAGAAATCCTTTGGGCATATAGGACAACGGTAAAAACTGCCACAGGAGAAACATCTTACCTGTTGGCCCATGTATTTAAGGTAGTCATTCCTATTGAGATAGGCATATTTAATTTTCGTACCCTCTATTTTGATGAAGAAGGAAATCAGCAAGCTATGTACCTGGAGCTCGATTTGTGCGAAGAAGTCTGAGACCGTGCCCTGATGCGCATGACTGTCCATCAGCAAAGAGTCTTTTATGACAACAACAAAAAGGTTAAACCTCGATCCTTTAAAAAAGGAGATCTTGTTCTCAAAAGGGTCACTCTGAACACTAAAGTGATGGCTGAAGGATCTTTGGGCACTAACTGGGAAGGTTCCTATCAAGTAATTAGAGCAGTCAGACCAGGGATGTACAAATTGATAAGGCCAGACGAAAGTATCCTGAATAAGTGGTAGAACGCCGAGATTCTAAAAAAGTACTATCCCTGAGACGAGTGTTTTCTTAGGATGCTCCACTTGTAATATATTAAAACACTACCTATGATAATAAAATTATTATTATTGTATTTTAATTACAAGTAAAGTATTATACAACATCTCTCTTTTCCTGAACTTTTGATCAGCATTAGGCTTTATAAACCCTTGCACCGTGTCAGGCAAACTGAAAGCCTAAGACCTGACATCTTAAACCCTGATCGCATCACCTGCTAACTCTTGGTGTTATAGTTGGCTTTAGAGTCATAAAATTCCTAACACCAATTTGAGTTAGTGACCTATAGTAAGCTCTGTAAGCCCTTGTACCGTATCAGACAAACTGAGAGCCTAAGACTTGGCACAGGGCCTAACATCTTAAGCCCTGACTGCGTCACCTACTAACTCCTAGTGTTATGGTTGACTTTAGAGTCGTAAAATTCCTAACACCAGTTTGAGTCAGTGACCCATGGTAGGCTGTATAAGCCCTTGCACCGTATTAGACAGACTGAAAGCCTAAAACCTGGCACGGGGCCTGGCATCTTAAACCCTGATCGCGTCACCTGCAAACTCCTAATGTTATGGTTGGCCTTAGAGCCATAAAATTTCTAACATCAGTTTGTGTCAGTGACCCATGGTAGGCTGTGTAAGGCCTCGCACCGTGTCAGGCAGATTGAGAGCCTAAGATCTGGCATTTTAAGCCCTTATCATGACACCTGCCAACTCCAAGTATTATGGTTAGCCTTAGAGCCATAAAATTCTTAACATTAGTTTGAGTTCATGACCCTCGTTAAGCTGTGTAAGCCCTCGTACCATGTTAGGCAGATTGAAAGCCTAAGACCTGATACATGATCGGGCATCTTAAATCCTGACTCATGTCACCTACTAGCTCACTAGTGTTATGGTTGGTCTTTGAGCCTTAAAATCCCTTAATAGTAGTTTGAATCCTGAACTACATCGATCAGTATAAGCCCCTTCCCTGTGACTGATATCTTAAGAGTATAAGACTTGCACGGAATAGGGCATCCTAAACCCTACTCATGTCTAAGCATTTTCTAGTGTTGAAGTTAAAATCCCTTCACACCAGTCGAATCCCCAGGACAACGTTGATCAAAGAGCCTAACGTGACTCCTAGTTAGATGATGAGCATGCTCAACTCTCCTGGACTACTAAATGCACCCCAACTAAAGGGCATCAAACCAATTCAGAGTAATATACTTCACAAGTATACGAATTAAAAAAAATTCATACATGGACGGGATAAGAGAAAAACAAGTAAGAATGGGATGAAAATTCTATTCATTCACTTTGAGTATATGGTTACAAAAGTATTAGTGTACATTTGCGTGATAAATTACAAAAAGTATAGTTACAACAACAAGGAGGACAAGGCCAGTCAATACTGGGGTACTATTTTGGGGTACTTGAGGTTGTCGTCTTCTTCTTTTTCATCGGAGAAAATCTCCACGGAAAGATCTTGATCACCTGCTATCTGACCTTGATAACCTTGTGCCCCGGCTGCCTCAGAGGAGGGGTCTTCAGTTGATCTCTCCTAGTCACCCCTCCCTTCTTCGTCATTTGCTATCGGGTTGATATTGGTCTATATGGTCTTGGGAGGAGCATTTGGAGCACTTGAGCTTGAAGCCCCTGGAACCTCCTAACTCAGTTGGCTAAACAGCCACACGAGATCTAGTTTAGGGTATTCCTGAAGAAAGAGGCGGCTCATCAGGTCCAGATATCATCCACTCCTTGGTTGTACCTGGACTCCGACTGAGCCAAAACCTCTTCTTTTTTATTTTTCAATGCTTCTAGGGACCCTTGCACCTCTTTCAGTTTTTTGCCTAGAGAGTTGCACTCCTCTGACAACGTGTTGCATTCATCCATGCTGTCGATCAACTGCCTCTTTAGACGCTTCTCCTTCGACTTGATCGACCTATAGAGGTCAAACAGTTTATTGTGCTTGACTGTGAGACTCTTCCTCTCCCTCTTGAGATGGTCGTTGTCTATCAATAGAGCCTGGGCTAGGGCCTCGGAGGACGAGAGCTTTAAAGTCAAGTTTTCCCTCTCTTCATTTCATCGAGACCTTTCGCCCTCTAGAGTAGCAACCTTGGCCTCTAACTCGACCTTTCCTTTATTCGCCTCCTGACAGATGGCGTCCATTTGTTTCTGGGCCTGCTTCTTTCATTTCCTGACCATCTTAAATACCCAGTCTAGGACTTTTATCACATTCTGGAAATCTTCCATAAAGAGATCCAATAGAAAGGCATTTTGCATAGAAAAAACAAGATAAATCAGTGTCTCTAAAAAGAATGTGAACGGCCCTTCTCAGATACGAATGACCAGCGATATAAAGACTTACCCTATGAGCATATATACTCAGTTTGCTCAGGGCTTGTATGGGAGGCAAATCAAACATAAACTCGGCCCTCTAGGGAGTGATCACCCCTCTCACCCCATTTAATATTGGGAGGAGGTAGCCAAAGTCCTCCCTCTTGTCCTCAGCCAAGTCCTCCCTCTCGAGGTCATCTAACTCCTCGTCCCAATCTTTTAGGGAGGGGATGTCAACGACTTTCTTGTTAGTTGGGTCTTTATTTTTCTGACTTTGGCCCCCGACATAAAACTGGCCCCCTTTATTATCTACATTTATGTCGGGGGCCTAGTCTCGGTTACCTGCCCCTTCACGACCAGGTTAGCTCCTATGGCTCTGTCCCGGGGTTTTTCGTGTCCCTGATCCCGTTGTCAAGGAGATCGAAGTGGCTTTTTTTAAAGATTGGGGATCTTTGTTTGTGTGCCTACTGGGGGGGAGGAGAATAGGGACGGTCGGATCGTTGTTTCGTCCTTCGCTCAGCCTGGTCATCATATATAGGCCTCTTGCCTTTATCTTTGGCCAGAGGAGGATTTCCCCCCCGAGGACGTCTCTCTTCCTCCTCCTCATGCTGCTCCCGAATTGATATACCCTTCGACTTTGGGCACTCGACTTTCTTACCTCCTTTCTCGGGAGTCTTTTGATAACTCCCCTTTGTGGGCCCCTTTCCTTTATCATTAGGGACCTTAGTCTGAGCCTCGAAGGCTACCTTGGGTCCTCCTTTGGACAGCAACCCCTTCAAGATATCGGCCACTCTTGGCCTCCCAACTCGAGCAGTTGCAACGCAGTTTGAGATTATCATCAAAGATAACTTTTCAAGAATTGGGAAAAATTAACCATGAGAAAGACTTACCCTCACTCACAGCGATCGTAGCTTTTGAGAGCTCGCCCTTTGTTGCAGTCTGGGACACTAGTTGCAAGGCTACTTGGTTTTTCGGATTTAAAAGATGCCTAACATCCGTGGCAACCAGACTCAACAAAAATGCTGTCACGCTAGCTGGAATATCAGGCTGGTCTCTTCCTATCTCTGTATCAAAAAACTGGCCAATAATCCACCTTGCTAAGATAGGGTCTTCAACTAAAGGATAATATATTTAAGGTAATACCTGTGTCCTCGAAGGTGGAGAGTATGGGGCCCTAAGACGGTCCAATCTAATCCACACTAGCAATGAACCAACAATCCTTTTAGTGTTTGTTGGAAGAAGGATTTTCCTTTATCTTCGTTTGGTACCTGGTGAATTTGTAAATAGTACCACCCCAGGTATTGGTTGCCACTTCTTCTAAGCGCATAAAAGTGCAACACCTCATCGAGGGTTAGAACCGATCGGCCGGCGCTAGCCTTTAGGACAAATAGGCTGCTCAGTATTCCTCAGTTGTTTAGAGTATGCTGGTACGGGGGGATCCTGAAATCTCTAAAGGTTCTGATGAAGTAATGTTACAAGAGAAGTCGAGCCTCGATTAACAGGTGCTCTTCATTCATGGCCATCTCCTTAGGGGCCAGCACATTCAGGACTTTATGGGCACCTGGTACCGTAAGGTGCAATTGATCAAGAATGGCAAACAGCCTCCTATAAGCATAGATGTCCGCCTCAATGACCATAGAGGGGTACCAGTTAGCTTCGTTTGAGCCCCTTGCCTCACCTACTCGAAAGCCCTATGGTATTCCTCTCCCCCCTCATGACCGGGCAGAGGATCTTGTGCAGATTACCCTCTTGATTGGGTAACATCCAACTGGTTTCTTTATTGGTCCATTTTTTCAACCTGCACAGAAAAAAATCACCACGAAAAATTTTAACCAAGTGTTATCAGAAGCAGCGCAAACCAACGGACGACACAAAAATATTATCACCACTTCACCAGAAACCAAGCCCACAAAAATGTTCAAAAAGGGGAAATTGTGTACCCACAAATTATACGGTAATCACAGGAAAAGTAGCACGGAGAACTCAGATGAAAAATGCAAGGATCTTTGGAATATCGGTGAAGCAGCGACAGCAGCAAAAACTCAAAAGCAAAATGGAAGAAAAAGAGAGATAGGAGGGGTTTTTATACTGAGAGAGCCCTAGATCTTAACCGTCGGTTTCTATGGCTAGGGTATTACCACGTGTCCAAACCCCATAAATGGTTTCACAGCTTGAGAATGATTTAACTCTTAGCCATTAGGGGCCCGACATGTGGACCACAAAGAGCTTGACTTTAATAATTATGAAACTCGAAGCGGTGACAGCTCGCAGATTGATGGACTTCTGAGATGACAGTTGGGTAGTCAGCATTAATGAGGCAAGTTACTGAGGAGTTGGGACAAGATAGATTATCCGAGACTATCGACACAAAGACACTGTGACTAGGGACGCTCTCAACCTCTGACAGCCTTCCATCTCCTTCTGACCTCTAATAGGCCATAACTCTTAAAAACGGTTCAACCGTTGAGACCCACCCAGTCAGACAAATAGTTTTTGATGAGAGCCCTTCAAGTCTCACACCAGAAACTGAGGGACTAGATATTTGGGTAAAAGACCAGATGATACATAGAGGCCTCACAAATGGACACCTGTCACCCCCAACAGTGTCACCTGACCTCATGCCCCTCGGAGTACCTGGATATCCATTACCCAGGCCCTTGACCATTTGCCTTTCAAGGACCCGAACTACCCACCACTCAGGCTACTTGACTCATGCACCTCAGCAATCTGATCGCTCACTATTGACCCCTCGGGGACCCTGACTCACACCCTTTGGGTCCTTGACTGACCACCATACAGGCTCTCTGACCATTGTCTCCTAGGAAAGTCTGACTCGTCATCAGCCTTTGAGGATTATCAAAAATGAGAATGATTAGTGATTAAGGACCCTGTAATAAGAAGCGTCACCCTGATAAAATTTAGACATTTGTCCTATCTTCCGTTGAAGCCCAGTAGGTCTAACAGCATCAGGCTTGATAGATGTCATATCCCTTAAATAAAAGTGGCTGGCACACTATCCCAAGGCAGACTATCCTATTATTTTCATTCTTTGATGCTAAGTCACTTCACTCACATCCTAAGGGCCCTACATAAAGAGGCCAAATCAGCAAATAAAGGGTTTAAATTCTTTTTTATTTTTATCCTGCTGTCTTTACTTGAGTTCTTCATTCTCTCTTTTAGCTGAAATCAATTGCTCCATATTTCGCATTCTTGCTGACTTAGACATTGGAGTTTTCCTGCTAAAAATCCCATCTAGCATGACTTCTAGCATGTTATTATCTTGTAGAGACTTGGAGGTAGGGCTTTGCAAGGAAGGATTCGGCCACCTACTTTCTTCGAAGAGGATCCATCGTCGAAATACCCATATTCATATTCACACCTCAATAAGAATAAAGTAGAAAACCAACTCCATAAAAGTATTAAAACTCTGCGATCAGATCATGAGGATGAATACTTAAGTTATGAATTTTTAGATTATCTCAAAGCTCAGGGAATTGTGTCCCAATGGACTCCTCTAGGTACACCTCAGTTGAATAGTGTATCTGAAAGGAGAAATCGTACTTTATTAGTATAGTACATTCTATGATGAGCAATGCTAATCTTTTAATATTCTTTTTGGGATTTACTCTTGAAACTGCTAACTATAATTTGAACAGAGTTCTTATAAAATCAGTGTCTAAAATTTCATATGAGATATGGAATGAAAAAAAACCTAACTTTGAAAGTTTAGGGTTGTCCAACCTATGTAAAAAGGCTTAATATAGATAAACTTAAAAGTAGAAGTGTTAGATGTAATTTTGTGGGGTATCTAAGAGAGTCTGTTGGATACTAGTTCTATCATGTTAAAGAAAAAATTGTGTTTATTTCTAAGAATGTTGTTTCCTTAGAGAAAGAGTTTCTCGAAGATAGAAATGCTAACAATAAAATAGAACTTAAAGAAATTTCTAAAATTTTTCAGCCACAAACTAACAATCAAACCTCGAAGGAACTTATTTAGAAACCTGTAAACATTGAGATTCGTAAGTCGACTAGGATATCTAAACCGCCTGATAGATATATTGGATATCATCAAGAAGGTGGATCTGAGATCTTTTTTATTGGCTGATGAGGATCCTATGACCTATAATGAGGTAATAACTAGTATCGACTCAGAGAAGTGGCTTAAAGCCATAAAAATCGAGATGGACTCCATGTACTTCAACTAAGTTTGGACTTTGATTGAACCACCTAAAGGTATAATACCTATTGGGTGCAAATGGGTCTTTAAAAGAAATACCAAAGTTACTAGAGAAGTGGAGACTTATAAAGCTAGGTTGGTTACAAAACGTTTTCGTCAAAGACAAGGAGTTAACTTTGATGACACTTTTTCACCAGTAGCCATGCTTAAATCCATTCGAATTTTACTTGTTATAGTTGCATACTATGATTATGAGATATGGAAGATGGATGTTAAAACCACCTTTCTTAATGGTTATCTAGAAGAGAATGTGTATATAACACATCCTGAGGATTTTATATCTGCTGAAACTTCTAACAAAGTATGCAAGATACAGAAGTCCATTTATAGATTTAAGCAAGCTTTTCATTCATGGAATATATGTTTTGATGAGACGATCAAAGAGTTTAATTTTATAAAAAATCTTGATGATCCATATGTTTATAAAAGAGTTAGTAAGAGCAAAGTGACATTCCTAGTTTTATATGTGGATGACATACTACTCATTGAAAATGATGTAGGAATATTACAAGCAGTAAAAATTTGGCCGTCATATAATTTCTCCATGAAAAACTTGGGAGAAGCATCTTATATATTGGGTATAAAGATCTATCGTGAT
>JAVXUL010032527.1:0-11368 GCA_035590515.1 Trichilia minutiflora
TATATATATACTGTTTAATCAATATATAAGAAAACGCAGCTTGAATACAAAAATAAAACATTTTAATTCAAATAAATTCTTTTAGTTTGAAAACCTCAAATTATATTGTGAAAGTCATTAGGTTGGCTGTCTTTCTCGGTGATTACCCTGGCACTGCGCATCCTGAGATCGTTAGTGAGTTTTATATGCAAACAAAACAATACTATTTTAATAAAAGGTTATTTTAAATGAAAAAAGTAAAACATACATTATTTTCAGAAAATAAGTCCACCACTAACGTTGCCTCGAATAGTAAAGTGGTGACGTCCGTGAATATCCTCGACAAGACTCATAGATGATCAAATCACATCTCTAAAACAATAATATAATACAATATAACAACCCTCACCTTTGAAGTCTCCCGTACTCACCTAGGCGACCTCTCTATCAGGTCAATCCTAGGCTACCATATATTTACTTAGCTACAGTAAATATCCCAGTCATATGGCCGTCATCACCAATAGGCATATCCATATCCACATCCATCAATATCAAAATATGTACATATCACAAAAAATCGGCCCACAACCATCATTCATGTAAACATATATGCCAAGCCATTTAAATTTACCATACAAATCACATTTTCATGTAAAAACATTCATATACATATTTTTGCATAAATAGAAAAAAAATAGCAGACTTATATGTAAAATCCTTTATGCAATATTAAAAATATAAAAGTAAGATTTTTATTAAATAAATAAAAATATAAAAAGTTCACTCACAGCTTAAGAAGGATATACACTCCCTGACTCCCCTTATTCCTCGACTAGGTACGCGGATTTTTCGCTCATGCTCCATTGTCTAATCATATATACCAAAACTTATCAATATACATTTTTAAAATGCAAATATGACTAGTATGTGCGAAATGCATGATAGCCCGGGTTTTCTAAAATCGAACAATATACGAAATCGACTAAAACTCTCGTTATTTGTTTAATTACCCATATATTACGATCACGAACCCACATTATCACTATACTAGTGTAATTTGACTCGATTTCGTAATTTAGACCTGCAGATTCCATATACTCGTCGGAACAGTAACCCCAATTACTGTTTACATTCATCAATTTTCTCTAAATTTATATTTTTAACTTCTTACGACTTTCTTGACTTTACTACAACTAGAATAACGCGTAAAAACTAAAATATGTGCGATAAATCCACCAAAATGAATACAAATGCATAATAAAATCCACATTGCAAAAATTGGTTAAAACATGAAATAAAATATATAGATAAGTTGGGAACGATGCTACGAATCTTGTGGTTGTGAGGATTTTCATATAAAATCCTAAGGATCCATTATGTCATAATATTCATGTTTTTAGGTATTTATCAAAATACTTTAATAATGAAGCATTTAGGGTTGGATTTTATTACCTAAATAAGTGATCCTTAAGCTTGAAGTCTCTCCCAAGCTTCCAAAGGTATCCACAACCTAGCCTTTTGATGATGGAGATGATGACAATGGTTGGAGACTTGAGTTCGTTAATAAAAGAAAACAATTTTCTTTTATAACCAATGGCCAATCCTTGCTTCTTTTTCCTTCTTCTGCTCTTCTTCTTTTTCTTTGTAAAAGAGAGAATAAAAAGCTCAAATCCAAACCCCTTAGACGTGAGGCAAGAAGGAGAGAAACCCAAGCAAAAATTAATAAAATGTTTTGTTATTTCTTTCATTCCCCACCTCCTACGTATATATGCTTCATTCATGTAACCAAACATTTGAAATTTTAAATCAATTTATTTCCACCTCTTCTTGCTTCCCACATATACACATATCAATTAGATTTGAAATCAATTTTTGTAATGGCATATAGGCGGCAAGCACAAGAGATAACGTCCAATTAAAATCAAGCACATATAAGCATATATGTATAATGGTGATTGGTGGAAAAATGAAGATTTATCCAAAACAAATCATTTATAATATATATATATATATAAGCAAATATTAATATTTATCAATTATCATAATTAATAAATATTAGAAAAATTATTGGCCATTGAATTAAATGCCTAAAATTAGTATTTAACAAGATAATGACATTTGACAAACAACAATTGTGCCAAGTGTCATTCAAGTATTCATTTGTATTTAAATAACATTTATTTAAATATTAATAAATAACCCTTTTATTTATTTAATAATGAATACTTTGTATTATAATTAATAAATAAATAATTTTTTTTATTAATTAATATATCAAAATATATCAATTCAAGTCTCCAAAATTATTAACATCTTTTCCGAACTAACAGGGTGCTAGCGCGTCATTATCGAAAAAATTTATACTTTCCATTAAAGAATAAAATTACTTATCGATCAAGTATCGAAGAAATATAATTTTTGTCAATACATAATATCATTAACTAGTTTAATGATATTATTTTCATCCATCATCAACTACTAGATTTTGCGTGTGATCCCCTGGGTTCACCGTGAACTAAACATAAGTTAATACGAACATATTTGTACCACTTCGGTATAACTTCTTATAACCAAAGTTCTCAATGATCATAAGTGATCTCTAGCAAGATATCATGATTCCTAGAACACTAAGAACATAATTCGAATAAACCCATATAGTCATACTTACATTTAATAAGGTCTCTCTACTGTCGACTCTCAATTGAGTGCAGGTCATGAAAAAGTCAAACCCCCTAACTCGATCATAAGATCAGAACCTCAATCATAAATGGGATCCACATATCCAAAAACTCCTTTTTGAAATTTGTGTACTCTGACCAGAGATTTAATCCCCGTAGATGACAATTCTGCCTAGGATCTCAAGCTCAAATACCTAAACCAACAAATTCTATCTTGATTATCACCTACTCTCATACAATAAGAACACATTGTCATCAAGCTTCTTTCAACAGGCGTGGCTAGCCTGTGCTATATACACAAGTGAACGATGTGCTTCACTGCAGATTACAGCTATGATATCTCAGGTCTAAGGACTAATGGTACACTAGTACGGCTGTGCGATAAATCATTGATTATAGATATTCACCCATGTAATTCATCATGTTTGGTCACGTTCAGTATCACATTCTCAAACGTGGTACCCATGTTTATGGTCTTGTGACATGAGACTCATCATCCAACTATTAATATCAAATACTAATCATTGGCAGTAACAAAATATGCCAATCATACAATATCATTAGCCTTGATGGCATCACCTTAATCGAGAATAAGTTTTATATATATATAAATCGAAGATTCTGCTCTCATATCTATAACTCTTTATGGATAGAATCTCGACGCACATCACATATATAGGAACATATCTCGCATTAATAAAATATATATAATAACAAACAGTTGAACACAATGCAAGATACATAAATGTCATTTTATTAAATATAAACAATTTTACAAATAATTACAAAGTTTCTATACAAAGAAATAATAACCCTGAATCATATGACACGATTGGTTCTAGGGCATATCTCTAATAGTGGTATCGTTGGTTTTCCTCAATTTCGCTCATAAGTCAAAAAAAAACCCAAAATTTTTGAAAGAAAACCTAGATGCCCCTTTTTTATTCCGTATTTCTATTATCAAATAGACATTCTCGGGTAGTTAGACATGAGAAATGTGATCGAAAAGCAAAGAGAAATTGAAATTTGGGCAAAATGTGATGAACTTAGACAAAGAGGGAGAGAACGTGAACATGAGAAGGAGAGGAGGAAAAAGAAAGAGAACAGTGAGGGAGAGGCTCAACCTTCCTTTTTATAAACTTGAAGGCAAAATTACCGTTTTGCCTTTAAATTTTTTAAAGGGGAAGCTTCTAGAAGAGGATAAAATCGTTATGTTATATCGATTCAATCAAACAAATTGAAGTTCATTTGAATGAACTACCCTCTTAAGTCGAACGAATCCTTTGATGTCCCCAAAATTCAGGGGACTTCTATTTTATCGGTCGAACAAATCTCTCTTTGTTTGAACAAACTAACACTTCAGCTAAACGAATAACTTATTCGATCAAACGAAACTCCATTCGATCGAATGAATCCCTCTATTTGTTCAAATGAATAAAATACCATAAATTTTTTAGGGAGTCCTCAAAATATCGATTGAACGACTCACCCTATTTGGTCAAATGACTCACCCAATACGTTGAGGTCCCTATATTTATGACTTTAAAACTCTATCTTAACTAACTCAAATCCCCAAAATAAATATACAGTCGTGATGGCATATCAACTATGTACAATACAAGCATAATTACATATACAATAAAAGTGTAAAATTATCGATATGCCCTTGAAATCTAGATACGGGGCTCACAAAAACGATGTTAGTTCATATTTGAGTTCAAAAATATTGGATAGTTATGTGTTAGGATAAATTTTGAAATTGTGTTTATGTTTGAATTTGATTTGAAAATGGATTTTTAACCTTGCGTGTTCTTGGAATGTGTTATAATATAATAGAATGCATTTTTTATATTTGTGATGATTACATATGATCGATTCCTAAGGTTAGGGTGTGATAGATGATACTGACGAATTGTGTATGGATTGAATGACAAAATTATGGAATGATAATGTAGTAGAATGTAAGTTTTTAGCATGCTTAGTGTCCTAAATATATCAAAATGTAAATTTGCATGCCAAAGATCTAGACATTGAGCAAAATAAATAAAATAAAATTGATATGAAAACATACTTGATGGTTATGCTCTCTTAAATTTATGTTTAAGTAATTTGAAGCTTTAGAGACCTAAATTAGAATCCCCTCTAGAGAGTTACGCCTTTGACATTAAATTTCCTTTATTGACCTTAACAAAACTCAATCAAATACACCTTTGATTAAGTTCAGCTTTCTAGTAAAACCTAGGATTTTTAATTCTTGGAAATTCAATTTCAACAATTAAAATTACTCCCACATATGGCTAAATCACTTTTCAAGGATCAAAGGCCTCATATCTATTGATCAAAATCTGGCCGTCATCTAATGGCATCAAAAAATTCGTCCAAAAAGAAGAAACCCACCTTTTTATGTTTTTATTTTCTTTTTCATCAAATTTTCATCATAAAAATTATCCATATATATATACTTAATTAACATCTAATTAAATAATAAATACATGAAAAAATGGTGCCAAATATGTGGTCAAGATAGAGACACATCTCATACAAATCCACCATTGATTTATGACTTAGGTGTAAGGCCAAGATTATGCCACTTGTCAAATTTTTATTTGCTAGGATGAAAACTTAACACATATCACTTATACCATACATAATCTTAGGTTAACCAATCAAATTGTCTTAACATAATATATTAAAGTGATGCATAATTCAATAAGAAAATTTTAGAATCAATTTATGATAAGACTATGGGTTTACTATAAAACCAATAGTGGACAATATGACTAAATTAAACTCTTTCATTCCTTTTATATCCCGAGTTAAACTGTTTAATTCTTTTTATTAAATATATCTACAGATCAATATTGACACCTAACCATGAAATATGATCCCCGAATTATAATAAAGTACAAATCTTCAAGAGTAAACCTTTCCATTATCAATTACCATGTAATTCAATTCTTCTGTCACACAATATTTCGATCGAATCAGGGTTATACTATAATCGTCTAACCCTTTTAAATCCATTAAATGTAATAAATAATAGATTATTGCAAGTTTCTAGCATGCTTAGTGCCCTAAATCCATTAAATGTAAGTTTATATGATAATGATCTAGGCATTGAGTAAAAATAGATAAAATAAAATTCACATGAAAAGATACCTAATGGCCATGCTCTCTTGAATTTATGTTTAACCAATTTGAAATTTTAGAGACCCAAATTACGATTCCTTCTAGAACGTGATGCCTTTGACACTAAATTCCCTTCATTGGCCTTAACAAAACTTAATACCACCTTTTGATTAAGCTATATTTTCTAACAAAACTAGGATTTTCAACATTTAAAAAAATAACTTCGACACTTGAAATTGCTCCCACACATATATAGATCACTTCTCAAGGATCAATAGCCCTATATTTATTGATCAAAATGATTAAAAATTCATTACAAATCAAGGTAATAAAAAATTCGGCCAAAAAGGAAAGCAAACCCATTTTGCTTTCTTTTTCTTTCATTTTCATCAATTGAAAATCATAAAATCATTTTTATTTTTCATAATTTTCATATTTATATTTTTTTATTTAATTAAGAATTAATTAAATAAAAATACATAAAAAAATATGGTGCCAAATGTGTTGTTTAGATGGATCCACATCGCATGCAAATCCACCTTTAATTACTTACTTAAGTGTAAGGTCAAGGTTATATTACTTGTCAAATTCTCATTTGTTATGATGAAAACTTAACACATATCACTTATATCATATATAAGCTTAGGTTAACCAATCAAATTGCCTTAACTTAATATGTTAAAGTGATGCATAATCAAATTAGAAAATGTTAGAGTCAATTTATAGTAAAACTCTATAGGTTCACTATAAAGCCAATAGTAGATGATATGTCTAAATTAAGTTCTTTCATTTCTTTCATATTCTAAATTAAACTCTTTAATTTTTTTATTTAATTAATCTTCATAAGATTAATTAAATATGTTTAAAGACCAATATTGATACCTAATCATACAACTCAGTTCCCAAATTACAATGAAATGCAAAGTTTCAAGAGTGAACCTTTCCATCATCAATTATTATGTAATTCAATTTTTTTTATCACACAATGCTTCAATCGAAATAAGGGTATGTTATAATAATTAAATTCTTTTAGATCCAATGTTATGTATAATAAATAATAGATTTTAACTCTATTATGTGTTACCATTAAGAGCACACTACTTAATCACACATAATACATTACCTAGGCCTAGGTTTTTCTAAGTCAAATCTATATTATTCACATAGAGCATTCTACCTCAAACAATAAGAATAATGGCTCTTTTCTCGAACACTCATATACCTCCATGAATGTCTCACCAGATCCAAAGACTACCTATCATAAGCTTAAATATAGACTTGCCCTATATAGTATCAAAGTATGATAATTCACCCACAAGATAACCATGGTATTATAAAGTTTAAGGATTATTTATACAACTGATATGATGAATGTCCAATTAACAATTAATTATAATTAGCATTTAAACAATTTATGTGAGTCTGATCAGTGAACTCATACTCAATCAATGAGCACCTATACACTTTAGTGTGTTCATATAAATAATCTATGAGTTAGTGTATACTAATTTTTTTGGGACTATAAAAGCCCTACTTCATAGTCTCACGACTAAGAAAATTTAAGAATGATATTACTAACACACAGTTTCATAAATATAAACTCATCATAACAGTGTGTATTACATACATTCTACTAGCTTTATCATGACATATAAATCATACATACATGTTATCATGTAAATAATATTATAAATAAAAATACTCATTTTATTGATAAAAAGATTTTCAAGAGATTTTTAAAATCATAATCACATATCACATTATGATTGGCTATCTCTTTCAATTATAACTGTATTGTTTATTATCATTAATAGCACACTTCTCAATCATACACAATAAGTACCTAGGCTAGGGATTTTCTAAGTCAAATCTGAATTATTCATATAAAATATTCTATCTCAAATACTAAGGTTGACGGACCCTTTCTCGAACATTCACACACCTCTACGAATATCTCACCACACTCAATGATTACCTATCATAAGCCTTAATTCAAACTTACTCTAAGTAGTACCAAAGTATAACAATTCACTCATAAGATAACCATGATATTATAAAGTCTAAGGATCACTTACACAACTGATACGACAAATGTCTAATTGATGATTAGTTATAATTAGCATTTGAATAATTGGTGTGAATCTGTTCAGTGAACTTATACTCAATTAATGAGTACCTATACACTTCTTTTAGTGTCTCTACACAAATAATCTATGAGATTAATAATCATTTATTGTATAGAGAAAGGATAGTGTATAGTAGTCTTCTCAATATTATAAAGATCGCACTTTATAACCCTACGATTAGGAATATTTATGAATGATGCTATCAACACATAGTCTCAAAAATATGAATTTATCATAATAATGTATATTACATACAATCAATGAGCTTTATCATGACATGTAAATCAAACATACATATTATCATGATAAATGATAATATAAAAAGAAATACTTATTTTATTAATCAAAAGATTTTAAAGAGATTTTAAAGCACAATCACATCGTGATTGGCTTTTAAAGCATATATCTCTTTCACAAGAGTGCCAGGAGTTGGGTCATTTCATGAGATAATAATAAGTGGGTTTGATTTATATGACTTGATCTGTGATATGAGGATTGAGGAGATTTGAATTATAATTACAAAATTACTTGACAGTCTAGAGTGGGTATAAAAAAGGCAAAGCAAACCGTATGTTGGTGAAATCAAGATGAAAAATGGACAAGGTTTCTTAATGAAATTATAATGTGATTATACATGATTACTTTTATTCATTTTTTACTATTGGTAGCTCGTTTAGATAATTTCTTTGGCTAATTTAATGTTATGTTTACTCATGGAGTATACTTTTGTATACTTACTTTCTCAATTCAATTTCAGATAAAGTAGAGAAGAGTTAAATGGCTTTGATGCTGGTGATTATATAGAGACTTCAAAAATTCAAGTATAACTTTATACTCGACTTACAATAGTTAGATTTAAGCCTATTAGAGTAGTTTAATATATTTGTGTTATTTGTTTATTTTGTGGATTATCAAAGATTGTAAAGGATTTTTATGTTACTTATTTTATTATTTAACTTCTCTTTATGAAAATTTTGTTTACTTTGAAATGTCTTAAAGAGACAAGATTGAGATCATTGTAATATAATTGATTTTGAAATTCTTAAATTTATATCTTGTTTTGGATTTGATTTAAGAAGTACATTTAAGGCGAAGTATAGTTAAGACCATGCGTGTTACAAGGGTGTATTCTAAGTTAATGGAACGTACTTTTAAAACTCGCGATAATTATTACGTGTTTCGATTTCTAAGGCCAGGGCGTGACACCTAAACATTAGAATCAATTCTATATTCAATCATTTATCCAATTTTCAACAATAAAATCTCATGGCCAATTCGTAATTCAATGATTATTATCAATTTGACTACAATTCGACTTTTAACTCATTGTCTTTTATAGCTTTTTAAAACTTGATTCTAATTTTTGATCATTCTACATTATATTTACTCATTCTACACCATAAATAACATAATCAAAGCCAATTCATCAAAATTGAGTATAAATTTCTGAATTCTTATTTGTACAGTAAACTCTAAAATTATAAATTCGTTTTAAACGATAAATTAATATTTAAATTGGTCTAAGAATCTTGTCAAAAGTTTAATTGGAATCCCAAACAATTGTAATTGAAGCTAGTTACAAAAAAAACCTTAATTTGCATTTCAAACCTTAATTTCCCCTTAATAATTTCTTATCAAAATCATGAAAATAAAGTTTGTAAAGTGTAGAGAACTTTGAGGTATGGTGATTTTTAGTGAAAAATGGAGATTTAATTGGTATATTGTGAATAAATTAAGAGGATAAGGAAAATTACAAAGGGCAAAGAGAAAAACATTAGGGGAGAGGGGAAAAAAAGAAGAATGAACATTCCCCCTATTTTAGGCATTATTTATAATGTCTTGTTTAATTACAAAAAAAAAAATTTGAAATTATAAAGGGAACAAAATTCTGAAATAGACAAAAATAGAAATTTCTCACAAAATTTGGAAGATTCGATAGAACGAATTGACTAATTCATTCGATCAACTTTTACATAACTCTCAGAAATAATTCAACCCTTACGTTCGATCCAATGAATTATTCCATTCATTCAGTTAAAAATTTTAGCACTCAATGCCTCGATTTGGGTCTTGACTTTGTTCAACTAAATTAATGAAATCATTCCGTCGAATCATTTGTTCAAACAAATTCAGAAATTCATTCGATCTGCCTTCACGGTGGTTACTAAAACCTAAACTTCTTTCTTTTTGTGAATGTTATTCCTATCTCATTTACCGTTCGTTTTTAATCCAATTTCTTCATATTCAACCGTCTCTTTGTCTTTTTTAGGAATAAAAAAGAAGTCGGCCAATTGCTATTCTCAATCAATGAAAATTTTGTTTCAAAGATCAAGCGCTCACCAAAGTCCAAAATAAAATCACTTTCAAATTAACCTTTTTCATTTAAGTCTCTTTAAATCACATATAAAACCTCAATATCATGTTAATTGCTTGTTAATTATATCTGAACATATATTTTATAAAAATAATAAAAATACTTTTATTAGGTAAAATAAACAATATACCCCTGATTGTAATGTTGTCTAACGGGCCTAAATCGGCGGATTCGGGTCGGTTCGACGGTTCCAGTTTCATGGAACCAGCCCGATCCGGAAGCTTAAACGGCCCGGACTAGTTCAGTTCTACGGTTAGAGTTTCATGGAACTGGATCGGAACCGGAAGTAGAACATTAACAGGCTGGGTCAGTTCGTCAAACGGTTCCGGTTCTGGTTTCGATTCCGATCACTGTTGGGGGGGGGGGCGAAATGGTTTCGGGGCCGTTACGGTCCGGTTCCAAACAGTACGGGCCCGAAATGATTTCGGGCCTGTTACGGTCCGATTTCTCGGTTCCAAAATTCTGGAACCAGACCGGACCGTTTATATTGACCCGAAATCGATTCGAACTGTGTGAATAGTGATTCAAGCCAGACCAGGTCGATTCGCAAGCCAACCCGACCTGTTAGACACCTCTATCTTATTAGTAATTCGGGAAATTTCAATTTTTGTTGGATATATATATATTTATTTGAAAACAAGACAGGACAAAAGATGTATTTAATAATAGCAAGGTTATGGTGCAACAATGCATGATGTATACTTTCAACGTTTTTCTTGTTTTTGTTATAATATTTAAATTTTACGTTGTACGTTGAAAATTGTAATAAAAAAATTAAAAATTATAATAAAAATTAAAAAATATATTGTATATTCATTTGCACTTCAACATGATTTGTTTAATACCAGTGTTTTGTAAATTTTTTTTTTAATAACATAAATATTTTACTCAAATTATATACTAAAATGTATTAAGCTTGTGGAACAAGGGATAAGGGTTTTTTCATGCTCATGGAGTTAAATTTTGTTGACCATATATTTAATTTAAAATTAATCAATCATAAAAATAATTATGGTAATAAAAAATATTATATATATATATATATATATATATATATATATATATCTATTATAATTTATTTA
>JAVXUL010032537.1:0-11368 GCA_035590515.1 Trichilia minutiflora
TAGCTACTTAACCATAAAATCTCTGGACACTAGTCAAGCTTCCTCCTCGTGTCCTGATTCTTCTGGATACTAGTCGAGCCTTTCTCCTAGTGTCTCGATTGGCTGCTTAGCTGTAAAATTCTCAGGTATTAGTCTAGCTTTCTCCTAGTATTTATATTCTCTCGAGCACTAGTCGAGCCCTCCTCTTAGTGTCACAATTGATTTTATAGTCCTAAAATTCTCTGACACTAGTCGAGCTTCCTCTTAGTATCCCGATTGGCTGCTTAATCATAAATCCCCGGGCACTAGTCGAGCTTCGTTCTAGTGCCTTGATTCTCTCGGGTACTAGTCGAGCCTTTCTTCTAGTGTCCCAGTTGGCTACTTAGCCATAAAATCCTCGAACACTAGTCGAACCTCCTCCTAGTGTCACGGTTGGCTTTATAGTTCTAAAATCTCCTGACACTAGTCGAGTTTCCTTCTAGTGTATCAGCTTTCTCGAGCACTAGTTAAGTCATAGCCCTGGCCAAGGTTAGGCATTTGAAATCCCTAACCTGCGTCAAGCATCGATGATTCTAAGCTTATTCACTCGATGCCAAGTTTACACACTCGATGATTATGGGCTTGCTCGTTTGATGATGTCGAGATCCCGTATGGAGCCCCTGTCCCTATAAGAAGCCCATACAGACTTTAATTTTTGATAAAAATAAATTTTTATTGAAAACTGGGGGACTAATATTGATGTTGATTTGAGGCCTGCACAGTATATTTCCTAGCTTGTAAAATCACCATCTCCCCTATAAAATCAGGAGCTCCTCCCCACCCCCCTCTACACGTGGCTTGATCCGCCCACCAAAAAAATAGAGAAAAAAATGAAGAAGAAGAAGAGGAAGAACTAGAAGAGAGAGAAAACCAGGGATAGGAAGAAGAAAAAGAAGGAGAAAAGAGAGAAGAAGGGGGGTACGTAGACAGTTTGGGAGCTACCCAAGTCCAGTCATAAATACCAAATGCCGCTCCTCCACCATGAGCTACTCCTTATTTTATGTAAGAAACTCGCCGACGATTTTCGTTGTTTGGTGTACGAAAGTCGTCGGATATTTTTTTGCATCAACAGATAATAATTTTTAAATGTGGTATATTTTTTCTTGTCACACACTTTATTCCATCTCTCGATAACAAATAAAAATATAAGAATTATTTTAAAAACACATTCCATTCACACTTAATTGAAAATATTTTTAATGTTTTAGAAAAAATTATAAAAACAAATTAATATTAATAAGATAAAAATTATTTTTAAAATTTCGATCCAACGAAGATGTTTTTTCTTTATGGGTAATTTAAGGACAAATTTTAAGAATTTGACTTATATTTCTAATTATATTTTAAACTCATTACTTTATTTTAAATCCTCAAGCATTTACCAAAAATAAAGGGACTCAAAAATGCATTTAAGAAAACTAATTATAAGTAAACAATAACGACTATGTTGAACTTAATGTAAACTCAATGGTTTATTAGCCACCACAATTCTAATTATTAATATAAAATTAAAAGCTAATACCATTACAAATTGCGAATATTGTATGAGTAAAATTATACATAAAAATATATATTTTAACTAATATGATAAATGACATTACATTAATTCACAAGTCAATATCTGCCTAACATTATAACACTATTAGTATTTATCACATTAATTAAAATACAAATTTGTATCTCAACTTTATAACCATATTATTATTGATAAGAAAAAGACTCAATAAATTATTTTCATCTTGTTAAAAAAACAATAAAAAAGGCTGTTAAAATAAAGAGTTATGGGTTTTTCCTATCGTAAATAACGATTATTTTCTTATTAATCGAATAAGAGTCATAACAACGGACACCGAATGTAGAATTCACAACCTAAAAACCTTGAGTTCTTACAAGAACATAGAGATTTTTTAAAAAAATACCAAAAAATTCCTAATTTATGGAATAAACTTCCCCTTTTATAAGGAAAGTTATGGGGAAAATGTTGAGTCATTGATTACTCCCCACTTTCCCTCATCATTATAGGTGTTATGGAGAGATGAAGAGTTTTTTAATAACTCTCCACTTTCCCATATTTTACACCCACTTTCTCTCGTTATTATGGGTGTTATAGAAAGATGGGGAGTTTTTAATAACTCCCTATTCTTCCATATTTTACATCTCCCACTCACCTATAATAAGGTAAGTTGCGTGTTGCATCTTTAAACTCATAAAACTTCATACTAGGTAAAATAGACTGTGCGATCAACATACGTCATTCTGGAGGTCATTTGTTATATAACGGTTAAATAAATATAATAAACACTTAGTAGAGCTTGTATGTAGTGCCTCAGATCCATTCTATTACATTTCACATCTCTCATTATCTCTTTATTAGTCAATACATTTGTGGTTATATTCATAGTCATATTTTTCATAAAAAATATATAATTGTTATACCGTTGAATACAATCAAATGTGACATCTAAATGATCTTCCTTTTTATCTTTAAATCTCTTAATTTAAGCTCAATCGCTTTTCTAAAAATGTTCTACTAGATCGAATTATCATGATCATGAGCAATGCACTAAGATAGCAAACTTGAACTTAAATTTTGAGAAATAGGTAAAAGTCTTAAGGGTATTCATAAGATGGTCTTAACCTTAGAATCTCATATAACGGGGGAAAGAGTCTAAAAGAAAACCTTATTACTCCTTTTGATCGACTTATTGTACATGTGGTATGAATCACGTGTTATGATATTTTCTCCTTTTTTCATTAGAGCATACGTGATAATAGGAGAAAGGCTCTACTAGTGCATAGGAAAATCGGGACACTATAAGGAAGCTCGATTAGTATTTAGGAGAATTAAAATAGTAGAAGGAAGCTCGATTAGTGTCCGTAGTTTTATGACTAAATAGCAAATTGGGGCACTAGGAGAAAGCATCCACTAATGCTTGGGAGAATCGAAACACTAAGAGGAAGTTAGACTAATATCCGGGGATTTTAGGGTTAAGCAGCCAACCGGGGCACTAGGAGGAGGCTCGACTAGTGTCTTGAAGAATCAGGACACTAGGAGGAAACTTGATTAGTGCCCGAAGATTTTATGATCAAGCAGACAACCGTGACACTAGGAGAAAGGCTCTACTAGTACTCGGGAGAATCGAGATACTAGGAGGAAACTCAACTAGTGCCCAGGAATTTTATGGCTAAGCAGCCAACCAGGACATTAGAACAAAGGCTCCACTAATGCTTAAGAAAATCGGGACATTATAAGAAAGCTGGATTAGTGTCCAAGGATTTAGGGCTAAGCTATCAATTGGGGCAATAAGAGGAGGCTCGATTAGTGCCTAAGAGAATCAGGCTCTAGCAGGAAGCTCAACTAGTGTTCGAGAATTTTATGACTAAGCAGCCAATCAGGGTACTAAAAGAAATGCTCGACTAGTGTCCAGAAGAATCGAGACACTAGGAGGAAGTTTGACTAGTGCCCGGAGATTTTATAACTAAACAGCCAATCGAGATACTAGGAGAAAGGCTCCTTTAGTGCCTAGGAGAATCAGACACTAGGAGGAAGCTCCACTAATATTTGAGAGAATCAAAATAGTAGAAGAAAGCTCAACTAGTGTTCGGGGATTTTATGATTAAATAGCCAGATGGTACACTAGGAGAAAGGCTCGATTAATGTCTGAGAGAATCGAGACACTAGTAGAAAGGTCGACTAGTGTCCAGAGATTTTATGATTAATTAGCCAACCGGGGTACTAGGAGGAGGCTCGACTAGTGCCCAGGAGAATCGGGACACTAGAAGGAAGCTCCACTGGTGCCCGGGAGAATCGAGGCACTAAGAGAAGACTCGATTAGTGTCCAATGATTTTATGGTTAAGCAGTCAATCAGGGCACTAGGAGGAGGCTCAACTAGTGCCCGGGAGAATCGAAACACTCAGAAGAAGCTCGACTAGTGCCCGGGAGAATCAGGACACTAGGAGCTCGACTAGTGCTCGAAGATTTTACAACTGAGCAACTGATCGGGCATTAGGAGGAGGCTCAACTAGTGCCCAAGAGAATCAGAACTCTAGGAGGAAGCTCAACTAGTATTCAAAGATTTTATGGCTAAGCAGACAATCGACACACTAGGAGAAAGTATCCACTAGTGTTCGGGGCAATTGAAATACTAAGAGGAAGCTCGACTATTGTCCAAAGATTTTATGGTTAAGCAGCCAACCAGGACACTAGGAGAAAGGCTTGGCTAATGCCCAGGAGAATCAAGACACTAGGAGGAAGCACGACTAGTGCCCAATGATTTTATGGCTAGTCAGAAGAAAAGCTCCACTAGTGCCTGGGAGAATCGGAATACTAAAAGGAAGCTCGAATAGTGCCCGAAAGAATCAGAAAACTAGAAGGTAGCTCAACTAATGTCCGAGAATTTTACAGCTAAGTATCCAACTGAGACATTAGAAGAAAGGCTCGACTAGTATCCAGAAGAATCAGGACACTAGGAGGAAGCTCGAATAATGTTCGAGAATTTTATGGCTAAGCAGTCAATCAGGGTACTAGGAGGAGGCTTGACTAGTGCCCAGGAGAATCAGGACACTAGGAGGAAGCTCGGCTAGTGCCCTGGAGAATCAGGGCACTAGGAGGAGGCTCGACTAGTGTCTATGGCTTTTATGGTTAAAAAGCTAACTTGGACACTATGAGGAGGCTCGACTAGTGCCCGGGATAATCGAGACACTAGGAGAAAGCTCGACTAGTGCCCCAGGATTTTAGGGATAAGTAGCCAATTAGGAAATTAGGAGAAAGGCTCCACTAGTGCCCAGAAGAATGAAAACACTAGGAGGAAATTCAATTAGTGCTTGGAAATTTTATGGCTAAGCAGCCAACCAGGGCATTGAGAGAAAGGCTCGACTAGTGTCCGAGAGAATTGGGACATTAAGATGAAGCTCAACTAGTGTTGGGAGATTTTATGGCTAAACAGTCAACCAAGACACTAGGAGAAAAAGTCGACTAATGCCAGGGAGAATTGGGACACTAGGAGGAGGCTCGACTAGTGCATAGGTATTTTAGAGCTAATAAGACAATCGAGGCACTAAGAGGAGGCTCGACTGTGTCCGGGAGAATTGAGACACTAGGAGGATGCTCGACTAGTGTCAGGAAATTTAGGACTAAGCAGTCAACAGGGACACTAAAAAAAAGGCTCCACTAGTGCCTGGAAGAATCGGGACAATAGGAGGAAGCTTGACTAGTGTATAGGAGAATTGGAACACTAGAAGGAAGCTCGACTAGTGTTCGAGGATTTTGTAGCTAAGTAGCCAACCGAGACACTAGGAGAAAGGCTCGACTAGTGTTCGAGAGAATCGAGACATTAAGAGGAATCTCGACTAGTGTCCAGAGATTTTATAACTAAGCAGCCAACCGGGGCACTAGGAGGAGGCTCGACTAATGCCCTAGAGAATAGAGACACTAGGATGAAGCTCAACTAATGCCCAAGGATTTTATGAAAAAGCAGCCAACCGAGATATTAGAAGGAGGGCTTGACTAGTGCCCGGGAATTTTATAACTAAGCAGCTAAATAGGGCATTAAGAGAAAGGCTCGACTAGTGCCTGGGAGAATCGAAACACTAGCAGAAAGCTCGACTAGTGTCCAAAATTTTAGGACTATATAGTCAATCAGGGTACTACGAGAAAGGCTCGACTAGTGTCCGGGAGAATCAGAATACTAGGAGGAAGCTCGACTAGTGCCCAGGGATTTTATGGCTAAGCAGCCAACAGAGACACTATAAGTAAAGGCTCGACTAGTGCCCGAGGATTTTATGGCTACGCAGCTAATCGGGGCACTAGAAGGAGGGCTCGACTGGTGCTCAAGATTTTTATGACTAAGCAGTCAATCGGGACACTAGAAGAAAACCTCGACTAGTCCCGAGAGAATCGAAACACTAAAAGGAAGCTCGACTAATGCCCAGGGATTTTATTTTTAAGTAGCTAACTAGAGCACTAGAAGAAAGGCTCGACTAGTGCTCAGGAGAATGGGGCACTAGGAGGAAGCTCGACTAGTGTCCGGGGATTTTATGGCTAAGCAGCCAATCGAGATACTAGAAAAAAGGCTCCACTAGTGTTTAGGAGAATTGGGATACTAAGAGAAAGCTTGACTAGTGTCTAGGAGAATTGGGATACTAGGAGGAAGCTCGACTAGTGTCCTGAGATTTTATGGCTATGTAGCCAATCGGGGCACTAGATGAAAGCCTCGACTAGTGCCCGGGAGAATCGAGATACTAGGATCAACAAGTGCTTGGGAGAATTGGGACACAAAGTGGAAGCTCGACTAGTGCCCGGGGATTTTAGGGAAGCAGCCAACTGGGACACTAGGAGAAAGACTCCACTAGTGCCCAGGAGAATCGAAACACTAGGAGGAAGCTCGACTAGTGCACGGGAATTTTATGGGTCAGCAGCCAATTAGAGCACTAAGAGAAAGCTCGACTAGTGTCCGGAGATTTTATAGTTAAGTAACCAACCGGGACACTAGGAGAAGTGCTCCACTAGTGCCCAGGAGAATCAGGACACTAGAAGGAAGCTCAACTAGTGCCCGAGGATTTTATGACAAAACAGCCAACCAGTGCATTAGAAGAAGGGATCGACTAGTGTCCGGAAATTTTATGACTAAGCAGCTAATTAGGACACTAGAAGAAAGGCTCGACTAGTGTCCGAGAAAATTGAAATAATAGGAGGAAGCTCGACTAGTGCCCAAAAAATTTAGGGCTAAACAGTCAACCGGGAGACTAAGAGACAGGCTCAACTAGTGCTCGAGAGAATCAAGATACTAAGAGGAAGCTCGATTAATGTTAGGGGATTTTAAGGCTATAAAGTCAACTGTGACACTAGGAGGAGGGCTCCCCTAGTGCCCAGGGATTTTATGGCTAAGTAGCCCATCGGGACCCTAGGAGTAAGGCTCGACTAATGCCCGAGGATTTTATAGCTAAGTAGCTAACTGGGGTACTAGGAGGAGGGCTCGACTAGTGCCCAAGAATTTTATGGTTAAGCAGTCAACCAGGGTATTAGGAGCAAAGCTCGACTAGTGCCCGGGAGAATCAAGACACTAGGAGGAAGCTTGACTAGTGCTCGAGGATTTTATGGCTCGAGTAGGGTCAAGGTATTTTAGGACTTAAGCCAACCGTGATCCTAGGAGAAAGCTCAATTGGTGTTATGGGATTTTAGGGCTCAAGGCCAACCATGACACCAAGAGAAAGCTAGACTAGTGTGACCCTAGGAGAAAGCTTGACTAGGGTGACACTAGGAGAGAACTCGACTAAGGTCAGGGGATTTTAGGACTTAAGACCAACTGTGACCCAAGAGAAGGAGTCATCAAGCGAAAGAGCTCGAAATCAGTGATCTATAGCGAAAAGACAACCGAGAATAAGACAGTATAGTATTGAAAAATAATGATAAGTCTCGGGTCGGATAAAATCACCTTGGGGTTGGAGAGATTATCTCAGGTTAGGAGGAGACAGCCCTCAGGGTTGAGGGGAGACAGCCCTTAGAGGTGAAGAGGAGATGGCCCTCAACAGGAGAAGATCACCTGGGAACAAGGGGGATCCTGGTCAGGTAGATCATCTTAGGAGCGGAGGGTGATCCTGGGAGCAAGACATCTGGGTCAGGTGGATCGACTCAGGAGCAGAGAGTGATCCTGGGAGCAGGGAGCGATCCCGATCAGGTGGATCATCTCAGGAGCGGAGAGTGATCCTGGGAGTAGGGAGCAATCCCGATCAGGTGCATCTTCTCAGGAGCAGAGGGTGATCCTTGGAGTAAGGAGCGATCCTATGAGCAGGGAGCGATCCCAATCAGGTGGATCGTCTCAGGAGCGGAGAGTGATCCTGGGAGCAGGGAGCGATCCCGATCAGGTGGATCTTCTCAGAAGCAGAGGGTGATCCTGAGAGTAAGGAACGATCCTAGGAGCAGGGAGCGATCCCAATCAGGTGGATCATCTCAGGAGCAGAGAGTGATCCTGGGAGCAGGACCTCTTGGTCAAGTGGATCATCTCAAGAGCGGAGGGTGATCTTGGGAGCAGGGAGCGATCCCGGTCAGGTGGATCGTCTCAGGAGTAGAGAGTGATCTTGGGACCAGGAAGCGATCCCCGGAGAGTGGTGTTTCAATAGCTTTTCATTAGATTCCCACAATCGACGTTAGCTATTGATGCAAAAAAATATCCGACGACTTTCGTACACCAAACAACGAAAATCTCCGGTAAGTATCTTACACTAAACAAGGAGTAACTTATAGTAGAAAAGCGGCGTTTGATATTTGTGATTGGACTTAGGTGGCTCCCAAGTTGCCTACGTACCCTCCCTTTTTCTCTCTTTTCTCCTTCTTTTTCTTCTTCTTTTCCCTGATTTTCTCTTTCTTCTAGTTCTTCTTCTTCTTCTTCATTTTTTCTCTCTTTTTTCGGTGGGGGGATCAAGCCACAAGTAATTCTTTTGAGGGGAAAGAGATAATGATTTTATAGGGGAGATGGTGATTTTACAGGCTAGGGTGGCAGTTCCCAAGGAACTATAGGGCGACTGTCATTAAATGGGTAGGGGCCACATTGTTGGCTTAGCAAGAAATGTACTATGTAGACCTCAAATCACCACCAATAGTTTTATATAATTTTTATAATTACAAAAACATTAAGGGCCCATTTTATAATTATTTATCTAAAAATTTTTTTTGAAGAATGTTAGGAATTGAACCCGATACCTAAAATGAGCAAACGTTTGTCTTTTATCCGTTGGACTCGAATTTATTATGCGAATTGTATGTAATTATAAATATAATTATAAAAAATTAGTTCTTCTATAACTTTAAAAACTTCGAATTCTTTCATAATTTTAGAAACTTTAATTTTTTAATTATAAATTATTTTTTAATAATTCACAAAAAAATAAATAAATAAAATTTTCACTAATTAAGGAGTATTATTATTATTTATTTTTTTAGGAAAACTTTCTTTTCGATTTTTCTCATGTATGCATCTAATCGTATTTTTTTCTTATTTGTCAAGGAAAAATAGTATATATTATTCGAACCTCGATTAGGATACATACTGAAGCTCAGAGACTTCGATCTGGAGACTTGTTGACTGATTTGTGTAATCAGATATTGGATCCAGACATGGATATAGTTTATCATATGATTCAACTAAATGAGAAAATTCCAGAAGTTATCTTTGCTAGATGTCACTTATCTGAAAATTTTAACTTTTTCAATTTATATAATGCTCTTCCAAAAATATGAAAAATTATTATGTATACTTTATGGAAGTCTCTTAAGTCTAGCAAAACCTATAAGAAGTTAGTAATATTATTTGTACAATATGCTAGCAAAAGAAGGTTTAGGAAGAACAACTTTCGTCCCAACCTCAAACAAATTATGAATTCGATCTCTAGGAAAGTTAGGGTTATTAAGTCTCAGTAAAATATATGTTTTTTGTTTTTAATAGTCATTCATTTGAATTATTTATTAATTCAAACAAAATTATTTGTTAATTTTATGACACAATTATATATTTATGTAAATGTTATTTTGCTTTATAATTAGTTTATTAGCATAATAATAGAGTTTGTTTGTACTATGTGAGAGCCGTTTCAAAATAATATTTTTGTTTTGGAACCAAACTTTACCTAATGAAATTGAGTTAACATAAACGCAAATGAAGATCATAGAAGATGATTGTGTACTCTTTCGATTTTATACTTTAGGTGCATCGTTATTAATTTATTATTCATTTGTAAAGATTTAAATGTGTACTTTAATAGGTATTAATATTCGTGCAAATTTATACAATTAAAATTCCTAGACCAATGACTTCAGTAACAAAAAAACATAGTTATCGAGCCAAATAAACGAGTCAGTTTAATAGGAATAACTATGAAATTTGGAGTATGAAAATCCAATATATGCTAAAAGAGCAAGAGGCATTAGAATGTTTGAATAATACCATGGAATAGTCTAGAAAAGATAATACTGCATGACATAGGAGAGAGTTAAAAGCTTATAATGATTGGAAAAGAACTCGTTAGGATTATCATGTTAAGTAGTATCGAGGATGACATCATGTAAGATTTTTGTAAATATGTCACAACCTTTGAGATGTGGGCAGCCTTAAAATATAAGTTTGGTGAAACTTCCGTGACTAAGCTTAGACAACTTACAATTAAGTTTGATAATTATAAGAAGTTAGCAAATCATAGCATAAGGCAATATCTATGCCATATGTCAAATATGATTAGCGAGCTTAAAGAGGTTGGCTATGTTATGACTGATGAACAACAACTAGAAGCTGTCATTCACTTTGCTACACAATTGAAAGCAACCTAATCCACAATGAGAAATTAAGACTTTTGATGATGATGCTCGTCATCTTGAACTAGAAGAGGATCACATAGAAGCAACCAGACCAGATGTTGATGCGTATTTGACATGCTCTAGTTCAAAGAGGCTAACTAATAAACGGCTTCAAGGGAGAGGTAAAAGAGCAAAGAAGGGCTAAAAAAAAACAAATCAAAAGAAAGAAAAGGGTCTTTTCAAGAAAAAGAAAAACATGTTCAAAATCAAATGCTAGAATTATGGCAACAAGGGCTATTTTGCTCGAGATTGTTCAAAGCCCAAGCGGGGCACTGACAAAGAAAAGGTAAAGAACTTTAATGCAAATTTTAATATTGTATTTGTTTTCAGTTTTGTAATTTTAACTGAATCTAATCCTTTGTGGACTATAGATTCAGGAGCCATAGACCATATAGCCAAAGACAAAGATGCTTTTATAGAGTATCGTCACATTTTATAAGGATCAAGATGGATATATATAGGAGACAATAATAGAGTAGACGTAAAAGGAATTGGCTCATGCAAATTAGTGTTGCATGGCGATTGAATTCTCATTTTATATAATGTATTGTATATTCTACAAATGTGACGGAATTTAATCTCTATTGTTATTCTTTTTGGGCTAAGTTTTTCTATGAACTTTCATGGTATTGGTGTTGATTTATTATTTGAAGACTCATTTTATGGTTCAAGTTACTGTTGGTATATGCCCTAAGATCCAATAATGATTTTGGATATTTATTTATTATGTATCATGACATTTTTATATTAATATATTTTATTATATTATTACATATCTGTGTATCTAAATAAACGTAATAATGCCCTTAGAATAGTTGGCTTAATTTGCTAAGTACTATTCTTAAATGTCCCTAGTCAAGTATTATTGTAAAAAAGGATAACAATAATACATTGAGACTAGTATGTGTAGTGATTGATGATAACATAAGATGTGTTATGATATGAGATATAAAGTCAACACATAAGTAATAGTTGGTGAACTATTGTACTGGACCGACCCGATA